>CM016623.1:117707747-118015247 GCA_005393395.2 Gossypium australe | reverse complement strand
AAGACTGTAAGTTAATACAATTCAGAACTTTTCAAAACTAGTTCTCAGCTAAAATTATGTGGAGAAAACATAACTGATGAGGACTTGTTAGAGAAAACATTTTCAACCTTTCACGCTACTAATGTGCTCCTGCAGCAGCAATACCGTGAAAAATGTTTTAAAAGGTATTTTGAATTGATTTCATGCATTTTGGTGGCTGAACAAAATAATGAGCTATTGATGAAAAATCATAGAATTCGTCCCACTGGTTCTGCACCATTCCCTGAAGTGAATGTAGCAGTACACAATAATTATGAAAATAGAAAATATAGAAGTCGCGGTCGTGGTCGTGGACGTAGCGGGGGACGTGGTCGAGGACGTATTAGTAATCGTTATCATGGTGGTCATAACAATGATACGTCTAACCACCAGAAAAAGAATAACAATGAAAGACAAGAAAGAAGTGGTCAAAATAATCCTTCAAAGATTGTTGAGAATATATGCTACCGTTGTGGTATGAAGGGGCATTGGTCACATACTTATCGTACGTCTTAGCATTTAGTGAAACTTTATCAAGCATCCATTAAAAGGAAGGGAAAGCATATGGAGACAAATTTTATATCCCAAAATGATGAAATGGAGGCAAAAGATGAATATATTCACTATAATAATAAAACTAACCATGCCTACGAGGATAATAAATTTAATGACCTTAATAATATAACTCACCTAGATGTGGTAGATTTCTTTGAGAATCATTAGAAAAACTGATGTTATTTTGACATTTTTATGTTGTTTTAAGTATATTTTATTTTCTTGCATAAATAATAATTTATATATTTAATAAATAATTGCAATGTTTCTCATATTATATTTTGTTTGTTTTTATGAAGAATATGAATATTCAACAAAATTTCGATGGACCCAAAATCAATGAAGACATGTGTCTTGCAGATAGTGCTACAACACATACTATACTTAAAGATAAAAAATATTTTTCTCATTTGACAATGTGTAATGCCCATGTTAATATAATATCGGGTAGTTCAAAACTTATTGAAGGCTCTGGAAGAGCTATTATATTATTACCTAAAGGTACAAAATTTATCATTGATGATGCTTTATATTCCACCAAGTCTCAAAAAAATTTATTGAGTTTTAAAGATATTCGTCTTAATGGATATCATATTGAAACTATGAATGAGAAAAATGTTGAATATATATATTACAAATGTTGAATATGGAAAGAAATATATTTTGGAAAGGTTACCTGCTTTTTCATCAGGTTTATATCATACACATATTAGTGCAATTCAGTCACATGTTACTACAAATCAAAAGTTTGTAGAACCTCATACTTTTACGATTTGGCATGACCGATTAGGCCATTCCGGATCTATTATGATGCGAAGAATCATCAAGAATTCAATTGGACACCCATTAAAGAAACAAAAGATTCTTGAATTCAAGGAGTTATCTTGTGTCACTTGTTCTCAAGAAAAATTGATTATTAGACCATTATCAGCTAAAGTTAGGATTGAATCTCCAGCATTTCTGGAACGTATTCAAGGTGATGTATGTGGGCCCATTCATCCACCATGTGGACCATTAAGATATTTTATGGTATTAATAGATGCATCTAGTAGGTGGTCACATGTGTGCTTATTATCGACTTGCAACCTGGCGTTTGCGAGACTACTTGATCAAATAATTCGATTAAGAGCACAATTTCCAGATTATGCAATCAAAACTATTCATCTTGATAATGCTGGTGAGTTTACACCCCAAGCTTTTAATGATTATTGTATGTCAATTGAGATAAAAGTTGAACATCCTGTAGCTCATGTTCATAGACAAAATGGTTTAGCTGAATCATTTATCAAACGCCTCCAACTAATAGCTCGACCATTGCTTATGAGTACAAATCTCCCTGTTACAGCTTGGGAATATGCTATTTTGCATGCAGCAGCACTTGTGCGCTTAAGGCCAACAAGTTATAATAAGTACTCCCCATTACAGTTGGCTTTTTGTCAGGAGCCAAATATTTCCCATCTTAGAATTTTTGGATGTGCAGTATATGTTCCAATTGCTCCACCACAACGCATAAAGATGAGTCCTCAAAGGAGGTTGGGAATATATGTTGGTTATGAATCTCCTTCTATAATTAAATATGTTAAACCATTAACAGGAGATTTATTTACTGCACGATTTATTGATTCTCATTTTGATGAAACAACATTCCCAACATTAGGGGGAGAGAAAATACAAGTGGTAAAAGAAATTACATGGAATGGATCATCATTATCTCAATTAGATCCTCGTACAAGTCAATGTGAACAAGAAGTTCAAAGGATTATACATTTGCAAAACATTGCCAATCAACTGCCAGATTCATTTACTGACCTAAAGAGAATTACAAAATCTCACATACCAACTGAAAATGCTCCAATACGAATTGATATCCCAATAAAACAAACTGTTAGTGCAAAAGAGAGTAATTCACGCTTGAAGCGTGGAAGACCAATCGGTTCCAAAGATAAAAAATCCTCGTAAAAGGAAATGATCAATTATTCAAGATGGTAATATTGTGGAGGCAAGTGCCCCAGAAGAGACCAAAGATATAACTAATCAAAAAACCCCAGAAAAGGTTTAGGTACCTGAAAATGGTGATAACGAAGAAATCTCAATAAGTTATGTTACTTCAGGAAAAAGATAGAACCGAAAAAATATAGTTGCCGACAACAATTTTGCTTATAATGTTGCTATTGAAATAGCAAAAGAAAATGAGGATCCTAAGCCTAAATCTTTTGAGGAATGTAGAAATAGAAAAGATTGGCCAAAATGGAAAGACGCAATTCTAGCAAAATTAAATTCACTTTCTAAACGCGAGGTTTTTGGACCTATAGTCCAAACAACTAAATATGTAAAACCGGTAGGATATAAATGGATATTTGTGCGAAAACGAAATGAGAAAAATGAAGTCGTAACATATAAATCACGACTTGTAGCAAAGGATTTTAGCAAAGACCCGGTATTGATTATGAAGAGATATATTCTCCTGTGGTGGATGCAATCACGTTTAGATACCTTATTAGTCTGGCAGTATGTGAAAAACTTGACATGCGTCTAATAGATGTTGTTACAGCCTATTTGTATGGTACACTTGATAGTGAAATTTATATAGAAATCCAGAAGGATTTAAAATCCCTGAAGGATATAATGTTTCCCGAGAAAATTGCTCAATCAGATTAAAGAAAAGTTTATATTGATTAAAACAATCTGGATGTATGTGGTACAATCGTCTTAATGAATATTTGTTAAAATAATGTTATAAAAACGATCCAATCTGCCCATGTGTTTTTATAAAAAGGTCTGAATCAAACTTTGTGATAATTGCTATTTATGTTGATGATCTAAATACTATTAGAACTCCTGAAGAGCTTCAAAATGCAGTAAATTATTTAAAGAAAGAATTTGAGATGAAATATCTCGGAAAAACAAAATTTTTTCTTGGTCTGTAGATCGAGCATTTAAAAGATGGAATTCATGTCCATCAGTCAACTTATACGAAAAAGATCTTAAATAAATTTTATGTGGATAAAGCACATCCATTGAGTACCCCGATGGTTATACGATTGTTAAATGTGAATAAAGATCAATTTCGTCCTTGTGAGAATGATGAAGAGTTTCTTGGTCCTGAAGTACCATATCTAAGTGACATAGGAGCATTGATGTATCTTGCAAATAACACAAGACCTGATATAGCTTTTGCTTTAAACTTGTTAGCAAGATTTAGTTCCTCTCCAACACGTAGACATTGGAATGGAATTAAACATGTATTTAGATATCTTAGAAGGACCATTGATATGGGGTTATTTTATTCAAATGATTCAAAATCCATATTAGTTGGTTATGCTGATGCTGGATATTTATCGGATCCACATAAAGGTCGATCTCAAACGGGGTATTTATTTACATGTGGAGGTACTGCCATATCATGGCGTTCAACAAAGCAAACATTAGTTGCTGCCTCTTCAAATCATGCTGAAATAATTGCAATGCATGAGGCAAGCCGAGAGTGTGTTTGGCTAAGGTTATTAACCCAACATATCCAGAAGATATGTAATTTGCCTTTACAGGAAAATATGTCAACTATCTTATATGAAGATAATGCAGCATGTATAGCTCAATTAAAGGATGGTTATATCAAAGGTGATAGAACGGAACATATTTCAGCAAAATTATTCTTTACTCATGATCTTTAGAAGAAAGGTGACATAGAAGTTCAACAAATTCGTTCTAGTTTAGCAAATCTTTTTACCAAGGCATTGCCAACTTCAACATTTGAAAGACTACGAAACAAGATTGGAATGTGTCGACTCAAAGATATAATATGATGTCGCCATTAGGGGGAGTCTAAAACATGTTGTACTCTTTTCCTTTAACCAAGGTTTTGTCTCGCTGGGTTTTCCTGGTAAAAACGAGACAACTTGTAATAAGAGATTGTGTACTCTTTTCCTTCATTAGGTTTTTATCCCACAGGGTTTTTCCTAGTAAAGGATTTAAGGAGGCACAATTTTCTCTAATGGACATACAAGTGGGAGTGTTATAAATAAATATGAATGTCCATATTCTAACCCCCCTCATTTATAAGGTAAAACCTCTCATTCATTACAAATTGTTTAATGTGTTAATGAAGCACTTAAATAAGCTTCATTTATTGTATTGCATTGAATTTCAATTTACTTATAAATAAGACTTTTTCGTAAATAAAAAAAAGAGATACGAAAAAATTACCTGTTTACTTTAAATATTCTTTTATTTGATTATTTTATAATATATATACATACACGAGGCAATTCATTTACACCGATGTAAAATTAATATGATTTTATATCCTTTCATAAACATTTTCTACTATTAAGGTTAAATTTTACCACAAATTCCAGTATCGTATCATATAGTATGTTTTAGTCCCTCTATTGTTAAAAGGAACATTTTAGTCCCTATATGTTTGAAAAGTTAAAATTTTAGTCCTTACAAATCAATTTTTTTGTTAATAGAATAACATGACTTAACAGTGGCTAACATGGCCTTACATCAAATATTAAATTGATTTAATAAACTAAAGTTCATTTTGAAGAATGAGTAGAGGTAAGAAATTGATTTTACTTTTACCTCAAATTGTATTGGATTTTTCTTTTTTTGCACAATATTGTTGAGTTTAAAATTTTTGTAATTTGGACCTCATCAGCCATCATTAAGCACGTTATTCCATTTGTTTCAAGACCAATAAGCTTTTCGATTTGAGTTCATATTTGACTTAATGCCATGTCAACAACCGTTAAGTCACGTCATTCCATTAATGATAAAGTTACTGTGTAAGGACTAAAATGTCAACTTTTCAAATATACAAGGACTAAAATATTTATTTTAGTAGTAAAGCAAGTAGAATGAACTTTTTGACATGGTATAGAGACTTAAAATACACTTTAACCTATAATTGATATTTTAACAATCTAACCATTGAATTTCATGTTCCATTTATTTCGATCTTGCATGTTAAGTTGAAGTAAATAAATTTTTTATCTACTTGTTTTATATATAAAAAAAAACTTTTAACCATTAAATTATATTAATTTAGACAATGCTTTAGATATATATCATAAGGATATCGAATTGATTTAAAATTTTAGATGCATGAAAAGTACAATTCTAGTAAAACCATGTTTGTTTTACACCGGTGTAAGTGAATTCTTCCCTTATATATAGGGGAGGGATTACATTGGTGTAAAACTTTAGTTGATTTACACTATTACATAACAATTGAAAGTTTTTTACATAAAGTAAATAGTTAGAATTTTTTAATTTATATCAAATATGACATGCATAATCTACATGAATGGAGCATGAATGTAACACTCCTCACCCGCATCCGTCGCTGGAATAGGGTTACGGAGCATTACCAGACTTATTATACAATCGAACGTACATTTCTCATACAATTATCAAATTCAAATACAAGTCATTCATAATCATTCATCAAGTCCCTAATACGAGCCTACGAGGCCCAAAACATGCTTTAGAAGTGGTTTAGGACTTAACCGATGTCTTAGGAAAACTTTGAAAAAACTTAAAATTTTTTTACAAAATACAGGGGATACACGCCCGTGTGGCCCAGTCATGTGTCTCACACGGCCAAAGACACTTTCGTGTCACAAGTTGTGTGAATATTCGAAATGGGATCACATGGCCGTGTCCCAGCCCATGTCTGACCCCGTGTAACTCTCTAACTTGGGTCACACGGCCAACCACACGCCTATGTGACCAGCTCATGTTCCCTTCGAAATGGCCTCACACGCCCGTGTGCCAGGCCTTGTGCTAGGCCATGCGAAACCTGTAAGGTATACTGACTTATGCCACAAAAACAAGTCACACGCCCTTGTGTTGGGCCATGTGGAACATACTGACTTGATTTCTAATTAAACACCAAGGGACACATGGCCGTGTCACTTGACTGTTTGTCACACACAGCTGAGACACACAGCCGTGTCATCTGACCGTATGTCACACACGATTGAGACACAAAACCAAACACTTAACATTTACAAGCCAACTCAAATGGCTAAATTTATTACCAAACTATATACCAAAATGACCATAATTCTTATACATGCCATATAACCAAATACAAAAGCTTAAAAGTACTAAAGTAGAAGCTCGATAGCGTGATGCAATCTTCGACAACTCCCAATCCGAGCTAGCTTCGATATTCACTATAAAACATGGAAAAGTAAACAGAGTAAGTTATAAAGCTTAGTAAGCTCGTATGCTAAATAAGTGAAACTTACCAACCAACAATTCAATAACATAAACATCATATAATGCAATTCAAATTTGAAGCATAACTTAACATATATATTCAATCCAAAGATTGAACATAATTTCCATCAATTTCTTCGATTCGATGATTGTATAGTTCACGTACATACATGTACAAGCTTGTATCGATCTCATACTCATCCATATCTTTGATATACCCGTTGAACCATTTGTAATACTATCGGATACTTGGGAATCTTGTACCCTAAGTGCCAAATACATAGCCAAAGCTATCTCAATCTCATATATCATATAATACTCCTCTCGAGCTATCAACGGGTTTGCTCACACAAGTTGATGGTCATGACGCAGCTACACGATGCTCCTCACACAAGTTGACGAGAATCCGCAACACATGCCAGATAACTCAGCCACCGGTAGGACGTACGAACCAGCACCCAAATCACATAACCCCTAATGACATGTCATTCGTATCCTAATCTATTCCTAAGGTTCAGCTGGGATTTCTCATTTGTTGGATCATCGTCGAACATATCCACAAGGTCGTATTCACAAATAATTCAATAATAAAGCATTTAAAACACAATTATATCAATGCTTATTAACATACGAACTTATCTAGAATGTGAAAACGATGAAATGAGTCGATTAGTCCAACACTTTGTTTTTCCCTCGATCTAAATCTGAACTTCGCTTTTCTTGATCTATTTGTAATCAAATTTAGCTTATTTAACTATCATATTATTGGGCTATTTACCACTTAAGGACCTCCACTTTAAAGTTCTATAGCTATTTGACACCTTTAGCTAATAGAAGACAAGTTTTACACTTTATGCTATTTAGTCCTTTTTTATCAAATTGAGCATTCAAACGATAAAATTTCTTAACGAAATTTTCACCCAATCATACTATCATACTGTAGACCTCAAAATAGTAATAAAATAATTATTTCAACCTCAGATTTTTGGTCCCAAAATCACTATTCCTATTTGACTAAAAAGGGGTTGTTACAAATCTCCCCCTTCAGGAATTTTCGTCCTCGAAAATCTTACCAGAAAATAGGTTAGGGTACTGTTTTCTCATATCTTCCTCGGGTTCCCATGTAGCTTTTTCAACACTATGACTTTGCTAGAGAACCTTAACTAAAGCTATGCTTTTATTTCTCAACTCTTTAATCTCTCGAGCCAAAATTCTGATCGGTTCTTTGCTATATGTCATATTAGGTTGAATTTCAATCTCTGTTAGAGAAATTACGTGTGATGGATCTGATCTATATCGATGTAACATCAAAACATGAAATACATTGTGGATCCTTTCTAACTCTGATGGTAAAGCTACCCGATATGCCACTAGTCCTATTCTCTTAATAAGCTCATACGGCCCGATAAATCGCGGAATCAATTTGCCTTTGTGACCAAATCGGGGAATCTTATTCCACGGAGATACTTTCAAAAATACTTTGTCACCGATTTGAAATTCAATGTCTTTGCGTTTCAAATCCGCATACGATTTCTTTAATCAGAAGTTGCTTTCAAACTATCGCAAATTACTTTCACTTTATCTTCGGTCTCTTTAACCAAATCAACCCCGTGAATCTTTTTCTCACTAAGCTTGGTCCAATACAATAGAGTTCGACATTTGCGACCAAACAATGCTTCATACGGTGTCATCTTTATGCTTGATTGAAAACTGTTGTTATACGCGAAGTCAACCAATGTTAAATATCTCTCCCAGTTTCCTTTAAATTCTAAAACACAGCAACGAAGCATATCTTTGAGATTCTAAATTACTCTCTCAGACTGACTGTCGGTTTAAGGACGGAAAGCAGTACTTAAATGCAATTGTGTACCCAATGCTTCTTGCAATTTCTTCCAAAATCGCAACGTAAACCTCGGATCTCTATCCAAAATAATAGAAATTGACACCTCTGCAATCTAACGATCTCAAAGATGTACAATTCAGCTAATCTACCAAGCGAAAAGTCTGTACGTATCGGAATGAAATATGCAGACTTCGTCAGTCAATCAATGACAACCCAAATAGCATCTTTCTTTTTCAGAGATAGGGGTAATCCCGATACAAAATCCATCGTAACTCTAACCCATTTCCACTCTGGTATCATCATTGGCTGAAGTAATCCAGAAGGCACTTGATGTTCAGCTTTAACTTGTTGACAAACCAAGCATATCGACACAAACTCTGAAATGTCTCGTTTCATACCCGACCACCAGTATAACTGTTTCAAATCATTGTACATTTTTGTAATCCCCGGATGAATAGATAAACAAGCACTGTGTGCTTCGTGTAGAATTTTCTGAATAAGTTTGGAGTTTCTCGGTACACATATTCTACCTCAGAACATTAAACAATTATCGGATCCGACCTGATACTCTAAATCAGTAGTCGAATCACATTGCACTCTTTTAGCTTGCAATTCGTTATCACACTTCTGAGCTTCACAAATTTGCTTAAGAAATAACGGTTTAGCTTTTAACTCAGCTAAAATCGACCAACATCAGACAAGGTTAACTGTGTGTTCATCGCCCACAAAGCAAATAAAGATTTTCTACTTAGAGCATCTCCGACTATATTCATTTTCCCCAGATGATAATCAATTACTAATTCATAGTCTTTCAACAACTCGAGCCATCTTCATTATCGCAAATTCAAATTTTTCTAAGTCATTATATACTTCAAACTCTTATGGTCTGTAAAGATATTACACTTCTCACTGAATAAATGATGTCGCCAAGTTTTCAAAGTGAAAACAATAGTAGCCAATTCTAAGTCACGTGTCAGATAATTCTTTTCATGCTGCTTCAACTGCCTAGAAGCATAAGCTATCACTTTACTCTCTAGCATTAAAACACAATCCAAACCATTTAATGACGATTCGCTAAAAATCACAAACTCTTTACCCGACTCAGGCTGAACTAAAACTGGAGCTTCAATTAACAATGCTTTCAACTGTTCAAAACTTTGTTGACATTTCATGGACCACTCAAACTTTACATCTTTCTGTAGCAATCATCGAGAATCCTTTCACAAAACATCGATAGTAGCCAGCTAATCCCAGAAAACTTTTGACTTTAGACACATTTCTTGGTGGTTTCCAGTCAACAACTGCTAAAATCTTGCTTGGATCAACTCGGATACCTTCCGCTGAAACAATATGTCCCAAAAATCCTACCTCTCGGAGCCAAAACTCGCACTTACTGAATTTAGCAAATAATTTCTTATCTCTCAAAGTTTGTAATACAATTCTCAAATGTTCAGCATGCTCAGACTTATCTTAGGAATAGATCAGAATGTCATCAATGAATATAACAACAAATCTGTCTAAATAAGGTCTAAAGATCCAATTCATCAAATCCATAAAATCTGCAGGAGCATTAGTTAATCTGAAAGGCATAAGAAGAAATTCATAATGCCCTGCCTTTTTCTAAATGCAGTTTTTGGCACATCTAAATCTTTAACTCTCAACAGATAGTAGCCAGATCTCATATCAGTCTTCGAAAATATTGTTGCTCCTTTCAACTGATCAAATAAATCATCAATTCTCGGTAAAGGATACTTATTCTTAATCGTAACCTTGTTGAGTTGACGATAGTCAATACACAATCTCATCGATCCATCTTTCTTTTTTACGAATAACACTGGTGCATCCTAAGGCGAAAAACTAGGTTGTGCAAAATCTCTATCTGTTAACTCTTGCAACTGAGACTTCAATTCTGTTGGAGTCATTCTGTACAGAGTTATCGATATCGGTGATGTTCCCAGTACTAATTCAATAGCAAACTCAACTTCTCTGATCGGTGGCAACCCATGCAATTTTTTTGGAAACACATCGGGATATTCACAAACTACTGGTACTGATTCAATCTTCGATTCAGACACTTTTGTATCCAGTACATACACAAGGTAAGTATCACAACATTTTCTCACATATTTCTGAGCTAACATCGATGATATCAAAACAGGAAATCCACTCGACTCATCAGATCCAATTTGAAGGATTTCATTATTTTGACATTTCAATTCAATAGTCTTTTGTCTACAATTCACAATAGCATCATGCAGAGTTAATCAATCCATACCCAAAATTACATCAAATTCATCAACCAGTAAAAGCATCAAATTTGCTGGAAAATAGTAACCCCGAATCATCAAAGGACAATTCTTGCAAACTTTATTAACTAGGACATACTTGCTTTAGGGGTTCATTACTTTAATCACAAATTTGATAGACTCAATAGGCAAACTCTTACTAGACACTAAACTCATACAGACATATGAATGAGTCGATCCAGGATCTATCAGTCCAATTGCATTAGTGTCATAGAGAGAAAATGTACCGGTGATAACATCTGGTGATGACACATTTTCACGGGCACGAATAGAGTAAGCTCTGCTGGGTGCTCTAGCCTCGGATCTAACAGCAGAGTCCTTTGTCGTTCCTTTGCTACTAGTCACATTTTCAGTATTTTTAGGTGGTCTCCCTCTCGCAGCTGTGTTACTCGGTCTTGCATTCTAATATCTATCTTTCTCGGGTAACTGAGGACAATCCCGAATAAAATGATCTTGCGAGCCACATTTGAAACAACCTTTATTATTCATCCAGTAGTATCCAAAATTTTGCCTTCCACACTATTGACACTCAGGTTTATTGTTTCTCACACTACCCACACTCGATACTGAAGTAGTTGGGGCTTTAGGACTCGTTTATTGCTTTTCAAAATCTCTATTAGAATACCCTACTGAAGCTGTTGAACGATTATACGAATCCCGTGATTTCTTTGACAAGGATTGATAGGGTTTATTCATCAATCTCTTTCTCGAATCTCTAGCTTCAAAATCAGCTTTTCTCTTTTCTTTACCCAGTTCCTCGGTTTTGCATGCTCTGTTGATAACATAACAAACTCTTTCAACTCTAAAATCATGACTAGCAATCTGATGTCTTCAATTAACCCGTCTTCGAATCTCTTACACATAATTGCTTCCGTGGAAACACATTCTCGAGCATATTTACTGAGTCTCACAAACTCTCTCTCATACTTTGTCACAGACATTCGAACCTGTTTTAATTCTAGAAATTCTTTTCACTTTTGGTCGATAAACCGCTAACTCGTGTATTTCTTTCTGAACTCATCTTGAAAAAATTCTCACGTGGCCCGTTCTCTCAACACCACCGATATCAAAGTATTCCACCACTGATATGTAGTGTATCACAGAAGTGATACGACACATTTAACACATTCAGCAAGTGTGCAAGATAGTTCATCAAATACTCTGATTGTATTCTCAAGCCAAAACTTGACTCTCTCAGGATTAGTGTCAACATTAGCTCTAAACTCTTCAGCCCCATACATTCAGATTTTATAAACTGGTGGCTTACTCAATAATAAAGGTTCCAAACCTTGAGGAGCTACGGGGACCGGTTGGGAATAGGTGGGGATGGAGGTTGCTGAGCAGCCGGATTAGTTCGGATATACTGAGTAAACCACTCATTCATCATTTGGAAGAAAGCTTCTTTGGCCTCTTCTCCCGGACACCCGATACGGGTCTAGACTCAGATTGCACTACTCCGTGAAAAGAGGCTGGCACATTACTCTCAACATCATCAGCCACAGCTCGATTGGGGTCCATTACTATATGAAAACACAATTTAAACTGTTAGGAGATATCTAGAACGACGAAAATGTGCAAGTGTACACAATTGCAACAAGTAATAAAGTGGCAAGTAAATGTTAAGTTATTGTACCCACAGGAACTGTGAGAAAAATTATTTATGAATGCTATTTAAAACACTTTGGTGAAGAAGAATATTTTGTTTGAAAAGGGTGATTAAAAACTAAGATTTTAAACTAAGTAAACTAAATAAATAAATCTCAAATACATGATTTCAAAATACGATTTTAATCAAGATGACATAATTGTGTTAGATTAATTACATTTCTGAACTTAGAATTATTAAACTCATGTTTATATTGTTACAAATAAATTCTCGGCAACTCGGTAATTTGCTAAATTATAAACATACTCACCTACCAAAATCCATTCATCTCTTGACTATATCCCTATGTCAGTTCAACCGATTAAACAAATCTTAATAGGCAAATATGTTATTGCACATACATACTTATTAAATTGAAATAATCTCTTGTACATATCCCTATGTCAATTCAAACGATTAATTAAATCTAATAAGCACATAAAAAACTACATGAGGTAACGAAGTATCCCTACCTTGAAACAGTTTAATCACAATAATCTTGCAAGTTATGCAACGCAAATGTATCGTCAGATACCATTGCCTATTTAACCCTCAGCTACCTTAGATGATTAAACATGCACTGATTAAGTACTGTGTCCATTAATTACAATTTCAATCCGTTTAAAAATTTAATTGATTAGCTACATCACAATTGTAATGTAAGAATAACTTAGTCATGATTTTACTTAATAAGACATCTTACCGAGGCCTATAACAACATAAACACAATTTTCACAATTTTAGCAAACGAAATGCTATCAACCTAGCACGAATTAAAATCAAGCTAAGTTGATTAAATTAACCATTCCAACAACATAAATGTTCATAGATATGTTCATCATAAAAACTACAAAAATTAAAGAGATAGGGAACAAGAATGAACTCCGGTGTTTTTCCGTGGCTTGACTAGTTTGCTCTGTTCTTCCTTCTCCATTGTCCTCGTCGACCAAGGCTGCTATGAACTCTTAATTGCTACTCCAAATGGCTGATGAATGCCCCTTTTCCAAGAGGATAAATCGGCAAGAGAGCAAGGGAATTTGGAATGGAAAAGAAGACAGAAAGTGGAGAGAAGAGAGAAAAGATGTGAATGATTGAGATGTTTTTCAAATGACCAGCCTAAGGGGGTTTTATAGCTGAAGAGGACTGGTAAAAATAGCTAAAATTATCAGCCAAAGAGCCCTCCCTTGGCTGGCCACACATGTGTCAAGATTGAAGTTTCAACTTTACTAATTTAGGCTTAGGGAAAATCTATAAAACCACCAATTGTGGAGGGGTTTGTTTGTAACTTGAACAAGTCTTCAAGGGCCTCTTTGTAAGCTAAATAATCAGCCAATAAGATGATTTGTGTCAGCATATGAACGATTTTGGGCTGTCCACTTCTTGGTCGGTTCTGTTCACTCGGTTCGGCTCAACTGGACCATTTTTTCATAATTAATTAATAATATCATGAATTAATACACATAATTGGACTGACTTAGGCTAAAAATCAATTCGCCTTGATACTTAAAATTGCTTCTTGATTTTGAACTTCTAGCAATGTCTGTCGAGTCGTTTTTCCCCTTTGTGCAAATATGACGAAAAATGATCAAAATTAATCAAAATTTATTATAAAATTATTAAAATTCATTATGTTAATAATTTAAGTACAAAATAATTATTTTATAATAATTATATATTTTCGACAATAATTTTGCCGAAACTGCATGAATTTGAGTTAAAAAGGGCATGAAAAGTGTGTATATTTTCTTGTTTCCAATATCACACTATCATAGGTTATGTACAGCTAAACTCTCACATATGCTACATTAGTCCAATAATCGACTAAACTGTAGCTCTGATACCAATAAATGAAACACCCCTCACCCGTATCAGTTGCCAGAATAGGGTTACGGAGCATTACCAGACTTATTATACAATCGAACATACATTTCTCATACAATTATCAAATTTAAATACAAGTCATTCACAATCATTCGTCAAGTCCCTAATACGAGCCTAAGAGGCCCAAAACATGCTTTAGAAGTGGTTTTGGACTAAACCGATATTTTAGGAAAACCTAGAAAATTTTTACAAAATACAGGGGACACACGCCCGTGTGGCCCTGCCGTATGTCTCATACAGCCAAAGACACTCCCTGTCACAAGCCGTGTAGACTGTAACGTCCCAAAAATTAGAGGTTATATTTCTTTGCATGATTTCATGTTGGGCTTGCTTAGCTGGTTATTTGAGTGTGTTTGGGGGTTCTAAGGAGGCCTGGATTTGAGTCTGAGCCCTGGAAAAATTTTGGTTTTTGGCACTTTGGTGGAGAGGGTTGTTGGAAGCAGGACTTAAGTAAATTTGTGTGTGTTTAGAAGCATAAGTTGAGCATGTGGCAAGGTGGCTGTGGCGTTAGGGGGAGAGCAAGGAGGGAAGGGGTTCAAATCCCACAGATGGCAACTGAAGGCTTTTATTTTGTGACTTGGGAGAGCAAGAGGCAGAGTTTGGATCAAACTCTACAAGGGGAGTTGGAGACTTGGTCAAATGGTTCAAATGGATGAGGAAGGCAAATGTAGGAGGAAAGAATGGAGAAAATCAAAGAAGTGAGGTGTGTGGAAGTGTTGGCCGTGAGTGGAAGTGTGTCATAGTGGGAGTTTCGGCTGAAGAGGAGTCCTGAGTAGTATTTTCGGTAGCCTTGTGTATTAGTAGAACCGAAACCTTTTTGGCTTTGTTGTGCACTCTTTTGTTTTCCTTGGGTTTTCTTCTCTAAAGCTTTATTGCATTTTCTTTCTTTACCTTTCGTACTCTTTTCTTCATTCTTTCTTATCATATTGCTAATAGCCTATTGCAAATTTTTACCACTCGTATGAAGCTTTCTTTTGTTGGCCGAAACCTATTCTTCTTCCCATATCTCTTCACAATTCATTCAGATTCCTTTCTTTACCTCTAAACCTGATAACTATACTACCTCCTTTTGATTTTTCCTTTGGTCGTTTATTATTATTTTCTTCTTGAAAACCTTGTTTTTTCTTGTTGGCTGAATCTTCTCCTGCTCATCTCTTTTCACGTTGCATCTATTTATTCTCTTTTCTTTAAGTCGAATAGCCACACCTCCTCCTATTTGACTTCCCTTTAGTCGAACAACAAATCGTCTGGAGCTTTGGTTCTCTTTTTGTTGGCCGAACTTGGTAAGCCTGACCTTCTTAATCTCTTGACCCCGAATCTTTGATTCCTTGGCAGTTGGGGCCGGATTCTTTTAGCAAACAACTAGTTTTGGTCGTCGACTTTGGTTTTGGTAAGGGTGGAGTAGTTCAAGTACCTTCTTAATTCGTTGCTGGTGGTGTTCTTGTGACCCCTTTTGTTGAATTAACATTGGTCTCCCTCCTTTCTTGTGGGGGGCAGAATATTGGTTGGATGCTAACCTCTTTTGTGTATCAATTATGTTAGGAACCCATTTGCATTAGCCAAGGAGTAAGGCCGAATACTGTTACTCTGTAGGGGGTTACGTCTTGTGGTAAGTGAATTTGGTTGAGTAGTATATTTCGGTATTACAGATTTTTGAGAACGTTGGGTTTAACTCATAGTCATTGTTATTTTAGGGGCATCGAGGAGTGGTTCTTCAGCAATCCAAAGCAGGTGTGTAATCCCACACCTCAGTATACTCTGCTATTTCTGTGATCTATGAATCAGCTAAAAGCCGAAATGCTGAAAAGCTGGAATATTGGCAACTGAAATCACTCGAGCGTGCGAGCGCTCGTAGGGATAAATCGAGCCACTAGTTATGGCAATAGACCATTGGGAGTGTCACGAACGCTCTCGTGGAACTAAGGCCATAATGGGCCTTTTTTAGCCCAAGCGGGCTAAATGGGCCTAACGGGTTAACGGGCCCATATGAGCGAAAACGATGAAAAGTGTCAGTTGATTGATGCGACTATGAAGTCTGTAGATTTGAGACTGAAAGCGAACAGAATGGGCCACACGAGCGTATGGGCCTGTATGGGCTGAAATTGGGCTTCAGGCCCAATAGCACTGTATTGACCGAAAATGGAAACTGAGTCACTCGAGGCAACATTAGGCCTTCGAAAATGCCGTTGTAGGGGTAAAATAGCTGAAATACCCTTGGTGGGTAAATTGCCGAAATACCTTTAATAGGTGAATTACTAAAATACCATTGATGGGTAAATTACCGAAATACCCCCAGGGGCGAAATTACCATTTTACCCCTAAATGACTGTTTTACCCTTAGTGGTAGGATCATTGATGTATGAGTAGTAACTAGTTGATTGATGTCTATGATGATGCACTGTTTACATGATTTAATTATGACATGGCATATTGCATGGGTTGGGTTATAGGTTTGGAGGTAGCACTATACTGGTGGCTTTGCCATGTTATACTGATTTAGTGGCTATTGTCACGCTATATTGATTTAGTGGCTCAGCCACGTATACTGTATTGGCAGCTAGTCTGCATTATTAGTGTGTTGGGTGGGTGGGTTGACTTGGTCCCCACAGGTGTGTTGGTTGCTAGGGGTGGTGTGCCGGTTGGACTGGGTTGGGTACATAATTGTTTTGCATGACATAGGGCTTCAGCCCAGACTATTTCTGAATAGGGCTTCGGCCCAAACTGTTACTGTATAGGGCTTAGGCCCAGATTGATGATGTTTGGGCTTAGGCCCAAACCGTGGGTGTAATAAGGGGATTACACACTTAGTTCTTATAACTCACCCTTTCTCTTTAACTGTGTAGGTAATCCCCAACATTAGAGGATTTGTAGCTGCGAGGGACTCGGAGGTGGCCACACGTGTCCTGTATGTTTAAAGGGGTTAATTTAGTTATTTCATTTTAATTTACATTACTTTAATTTTTAGGGTTAATATTTTCTATAATAAGGCCATTGGAATTGTTTTTAGCTGGTATTTCTCATATTACAGCAAATTTATTAAACACGGGTTTTAAAACAATAACATCTATTTTTAAATATCATGTTTCCGTAAAGGTTTAAATCAAGTTTCCATAACAGAACAATTTTTAAAAGCAAAATAATAAATGCATAATAAGGTTTTACAAAAGGAAATGATTTCAAGTAAAACTTGTTTTGTTAATAAGTAACGAAAATTGAAATTTTGAATTAGTAGAAAGTTTTGATTCTTAGACGAGTCTTCAAACGAATGCATAGTTTTCAAACATCACCTGATGTGGCACGCTAGACCCGGTCATAACGTCTAGGCCAGGTTTGGGGTGTTACATTTAGTGGTATCAGAGCCAAGTTGCAAAACTCGAATGTGGAATGGGTTTTGAAATTTTCTGAATTTATTTAAATTCTGGTTTTGAAAAGTAGTGGTACTACTAAACGTGTGGCACACCGAGTCTCTGGCACCAAATCCGCAAGTCTCTTTACTCTATACCTTAATATAGGCTGATATGAATGTACTATAGAAATAATAGGGATAGTAATAGTATACTAAAACCCCTTAGTTGTAGAAATCGAGACTGTAGGAGACTGAAACTGTAGTAAATATGATCTGCGAGAACAATTCTAATTACTGCTTTTTATAAGATATATGTTAATAAATACATGAATTATAAGTTGATTCATAAAACTAATTATAAGTTGATTCATAAAACTTCTTAATCAAAAAATACGCTACATCGATATGAGCGCAAGAGGTCGCAAAAGGGGTATTCGTGGCCGTGGTAGAGGCCGGGGTGCTAGGGCTAGGTCCTCAACATCAGGACATATGCTTGAAAGGGAAGTGCTGACATCACCAGTAACTGAAACGGGGTCTCATGACCGAGCCGGAGGGGATGATGCTTTGTCCCAAGCGATGCTACGACTTTTAGAAAGGGTTGCTGGAGTGAGTACTGGGTTAGTGGCCCGAGGGTCAATTTCTGAGCGACTCTGATCTAACAAGGAAAAAATTTTTATGGGCATCTTGGGTGTAGCCCCGAATGTAGCAGAATACTGGTTGGAGGCTGTAGAGCGAATAATGGATGATCTTGATTGCATGGTAGAGCAAAAACTGAAGGGAGCAGTGTCTTTACTGCCAGATGAGGCGTATCAATGGTGGCTTACAGTGAGGGAAGGCATGCAGGCTAACCGTGTGACTTGGGACTTCTTTAAGGTGGCTTTCCAGGGAAAGTATGTCCGGGCAAGTTATGTGGACGCCCAGAGAAAAGAATTTTTGAATTTGGTTCAAGGGAATAAGTCCATAGCAGAGTATGAGGCAGAGTTCCTATGATTGAGCCGGTATGCTTGGGGTATAGTCGCGACTAAATATGAGCGCTGTGTGCGGTTGAAGGATGGTCTCCGGGATGAGTTGCGTGTACTAATAGCTCCGCAGAGGGAAAGAGACTTCGCTGCTTTGGTTGAGAAGGTTAAGATTGTCGAGGATGTGAAACGCTTAGAGCATCAGAACCGTGAAAAGGATAGGGGCAGAAGTAAGAGGAATTTTGGGCCTTTAAGTTCTTCTGGTGGGCCTGGGAAGAGGCCTAGGTTTGATGGGTTAGCCCGAGTTGGGTTTCTAATGTTGCAGTCAGACCGCAGCCTTGCACTGATTGTGGGAGATCTCATTTGAGAGAGTGCTGGAAAAGAACTGGGGCATGTTTCAGATGTGGCTTCAGGGATCATCAGGTTAGAGATTGTACTCAGAGGCCCATTCAGCTGTAGGTCGGGGTTATGTGCAGCCAGGGAGAGGTGGCCAGTAGCCATCGAGAGGCCGTGGTCCAGCCAGAGGGGGAAATGGGTTTGGACGAGGTCGGGGAGCACCGGGTAGAGGTGCTAGATACATAGGCAAGACAGCCAGGGTTGGTTTATGCTGCTGGACGTCGAGAGGATGGCGACGCACCTGACATCATATCCGGTACATTCCTCATTCATGATGTACCATTTATAGCTTTGACTGATATTAGGTCTATGCACTCGTATGTTGTATGTACTGTGTCGGGATCATTGGGTATACAGTTTGAACTTGCCGATAGGGAACTGTTTGTGATTAGTCCACTGGAACAGTCGATTAGAGTGAATAAACTATTTAGAGATGTGTCCCTAGAGGTTCAAGGGGTTGTTTTTCTGGCGGATTTGATGGAACTGGCGTTTGATGAGTTCGATCTTATTTTGGGCATGGATTGGTTAGTGAAAGACCGTGTGAATTTGGATTGCGCTGCTAAGCATATGGTATTAAAGTCTGCAGAGGATGAAGAAGTGATCGTGATAGGGGAGCGAAGGTGATCGCTGCAATCAGAGCTTTAAAAATTTATAAAAGAATGATCAAACCTGGAAACTAACTCTGACAACGATTAAAGGCAACTGTACATATCGAACAGTAGTATAGCTTAGGCAGGACCGGATTATCGAACCCAAAGGAACTAAAAGTATTAATACTAACTTTCTTTTTATTATTTAGCCTTAAAATTAGAGTGAAGATTGCCTTTAAACTAAATTGACAAGAACTAAACTAAGGACACAAAGACAAAAAAGATAAATTGGAAAATAACTTGAAGAAAACTCAATTGATCACAACGACACCCTCAGGAAGAATCCACCTAGACTTCACTCGTTATCTAACCCTTAATTATATGATCTCTTTACTTAGTTTGATCCGTAAGACTCCCTAACCTATATTAAACCCTCTCTCGAGGCGAATAACGTCTAACCCTAGGTTAATTAGTGGAACTCTCGTTCGCTTATAATAACCCCCTAGGATAGCAGTAAATCGATCAATGGACTCCCATATTAGGTTTCACCCTAATCTGGAAAAATCTCGTAACCCTATCTCTAGGCGTTCGATCAACTCCGCTTAATTATGTTAGATCTTCTCTTAGGCAGGGTCTATTCCTCCTCCACCTAAGCACATTAGATTTGGATTAAGCAACATAATTAAGAACAAACTAAGTAATTCATCATATAACTTAAAAATCAAATAACAAAATTTGTCTAGGTTTCATCCCCTTCAGGTATCTGAAGGGTTTAGTTCATTATGAATAAAGAAAACATCGCAAGAGAAAAGATAAAACAAAACATAAGAAATTCCTAAAACACCTTGAAGGAATTGAAGGAGAATTCCGCTGTCTTGAGTATAACTCCGGCTTCTTAGGGTGAATCAACTGGCTATCCTCATGTTATTTCCTAACTCTGACCTTCTCGGCTTGGCTCCTTGGCCTAGCTTTCGATGCCTTTCAAAGGTGGTACTTGAGGGATATATATAGGCTCTTGGAATGCGATTCTTTCTCCCTAAGTATTCTTTTCCGACTGAAATTACTCTTCCCAGCGATAGAGGCACGGCCATGTCACACGCCCGTATGTATCGAGACCAGATCGTGTTTGGATTTCTAAAGTGAGGCACGGCCGTGTGAGGCGGAGTTGAGGCCGTGCTCTAGGTGTTCGTCGAGGCACAGCCGTGCGGGCTATGGACCAGGCCGTGTCAATTCATGCTAAGGCCCATTTACTCAGTTTTAGGCCTGTTTTGTGTTCTTTTCATCCTCGGGTGCTTTCCTGGGTCTAAGACATGAAAAGAAATGATTACAAGCACCTTTTTATACAAATCAAGGAATAAATCATCAAAAGGTAAGCTAAATGTGGGATTAAAATATGTTACTTTTATGGTTTATCAAATACCCCCACACTTAAGCTTTTGCTTGTCCTCAAGCAAAATTCTCAATTTACAATTAAAACAAACTTTCCTTAATTCCCAATTCCTATCAACAATGCCTCATCATAATTCATAGATAATTCATACATGGATAATTCAATTCAAAGAGTCCTAAAGATTTAAACGAGATAAGTCATGATTTTGTATCTTGAAAACATAGGTGCCTCCCTTTATTTAAATGACTACCTTTTCAATTCAAAACCGACAAGGATTGATGTCCTCACTAAGGATTCACTCAAATCACTCTAAAGTGTTTAAGGTTCAGGAAAAGATCGCTCATAAGTCGAACCTAAAAAGTTAATCCTATAGGCTTGCCTCAAAATCAAATCTCCACCACTGTAGTATGAGATGATAAACAGATCAAAAGGTCTTTGTTAGGGTTGTAACGGGGCTAGGGTTAAAGGTGTGGTTAAAGGCTGAAATTAGAAGGTTAGAATCGAGATCGAATTGACGAGTACCTACCTAAAAAAAACTGAAATATTATCCATTGAAAAGTAATAATCCTACTAATACGAGCTTTTCTTTTAAAAATATACTTTGATTTGGTAAGCTCACTACTAATATTGAATACTTTGAAATTTTTTTTTTAAGAACAAACTAAGTAATACAAAATTTCAATATTAGAATAATAAACTTTGATAACTGATCAAATCAAATCTCGATTAAAGGATAGCCAAAAGAAAGGGTAGTAACAATTACAAAGGGGCTTTGGGTTAATATTAGTAGGTAAGTCAATAAAGAGGGTTTTGTTAGGCTCAACGGGGTTCACTAGGTGTTAATTGTAAAGGTAGGCTATTTAGTGGTGTAAGTGCACTAAAACCTAGGTGCCTTTATCATCTCTGTAATATCAAATCAAAAATGTGGTCTCAACATACATAAATGAGGCAAGTTCTAGAATAACAGTTCATAGTTGACACTCATAATCAAAAAATGAGCATGAAAAAGAATATATGCTTTATAAGGTTCAAATACTCACAAAAATTATGGGTGTTTTGACATTATCCTTGTGGATTTTAAATTTCAAGGTAATATTCAAATTTAGGTCAGCAACCTAGCAAAATTTTAATTCGTGAAAAGAGACTTATCATGCTTAATTCTCTAGTATTCCTTTAAATTTAATCATCAATGCATAGTTAACTATGACTTATTCTAAAACATGTCAATAATAATCACAAATCATCAGAAATTTCATCCTAATTAGTAATATGAAAACTTTGCATAAAAACAAGACTAAATCAGGGATTTGAGAATAAGTTAAATCCTTTTACCCCCCCACACTTAAGATGTACATTGTCCTTAATGTACGAAGCTAAATAATGACAATTAGTGATCAATCAAAGAGATAGGAGGGGAAAGTATACTTCCTGAATTTACTGACGAGATCCTTAAGGATGTGGACACTGTGTGGCATCAGGTGACTTTTTGTATTTCGCCTATTTATGCTTTTGTGTAGGTGGAATATATGATTTATTCTGCAAAGTCATTTGGTTAATGATCTTTTTTTTTATGACATCGATATGTTGTGTTAGGGATGCTTGAATAATTGGATAGTCAATGATAAAAATTTGCAGTAAAAGTTCAAATTAAACAACGTAAAATAAAGTCTTAAAAAAAGAAAATAAAATTAAAGAAATCAAATTAAAAGGACTCAGAGGTTCTCATCGTTGGTTGGAGCCGGTGGTGGTGCTGATGATGAAATGTGGAGGTGCTGGCATATTTGTTGGAGCGTCGCCTCTAATCCATCGAAGCGCCGTGCGTTTTCAGTGAAATGCATCTCGAACCGATCAAGTCGAGCAGAGATGTCTACTAATGATGTTGCTACTCGGTATGAGTGCTGGCTCGAATTTGGTGCCTCCTCTGATGGTGGTGGGACATCGTCAGGAATGTCCTCGTCTTCTCCCTCGTTCATGGGTGTCTGCAGTTTGTACTGAGGGGGGTTGGTACCTCGACGTAGTTTGATCATCCTCATGTGTAGCATCGTCTGGATGCCTTGAGGTACCATGTTGCCTACTTGTGTGAGGGAGGTGATCTGATCGTCGGTGTTTAGGAGATTCAAGTGTCGAGCCAGCCTCTTAATGTATGGCACCATTAACAAAATCCCTTTCCTGTGCGGCTCTGTCTGATGTTGAATCGCGCATGCAATAAAATATGCCAAGTCGAAAACATGTCCTTCAGACATGCATGATAGGAAGTAAACGTCGTGCTTGTTTACGACGCCGATGCTTTCTCTGCGACCTGTGATGGTATGCGCGAGAATGGCGTGAATATACCTTTGGGCCGGGGGAAGTGCTGTTGCCTTAGAGCGGCTGGGGTCGTATTGGCTTGTAGTGGGGCTTAGGCTGTGCCAACATTCGAGCAGAGTGCAGTGGAGCTCACGGTTTAATCCGACAATTGGGTATTCTTCTATGAATTCCGGCGTGTAAAGTCTGAGAGTCGTGCTGAATTGTGGTATACTTAATCGACGCACTGATCCCCCTAGACGGAATTGAATAGAACCTGGGTCGTCGAACTGAGTCGTCACCGCTTGCAAAGTGAAGGTGGTGCAGAATTCTAATATAAGTTCCATATATGTGGGTTCGTCGATTTTGAAGAAGTTCTCCCACGGTTCGGTTGAGAGGAGTGCTTGAATGTCAGTTGCGAGCCCAACCTGCCGCACTGCGTTCCAGTCGATGCGTCTACCGGTGCCTATGGGTCTACCCGGATTTCTTTGTACCTTTCGTCCTGAGTTGCTTGAGGGAAACGGAGAAATGGATGTCGAAGTTCGATGGAGGCACTTGCGGACGATGATCCGGGCCCCTTTCTTTTCTTGCTTGAGGCAGATCGTTTGATTCGTGATGACGACATGGTACCTGAAAAAATGATCAGATAATAAAAAGAACAAGTTCCTTAATCAAAATTATGACCAATGTATTTCATATCAAACTATAATCAATATGTATTCGATATCAATGATTCTTTTTGATCAAGAAAAATGTTAAATTTTATGTCTAAAAATGGAATCAATCAGCAACCAAAATCAAATTATTCATGAATGTTGTGAGAACAATCACTAACTAAAAATTAGGGCTAATTTTAAACAAAATGAAAAAATAAAGCTGCAATCAAAGTATTATGGGGACTTAAAAAGAAATCATGCTTTTCAAACCTAAATCTAACAAAATATGAAAATAAATACAAATGCCATAATTTTCAACAAGAATAAAGTCAAGAAAAGAGAACCAGGGATGGGGGAGACGATCAGCACGGGCATAGCACGGCGGTGGCGTGGGTTTTTGTGGCACGAACACGGTGATGGCTTGGGCGTGGGGCTTGGTAGCACGGTTGTGGTGCGACCGTGTGGAAGGTTTTGGTTACTTTTTGGAAGAAAAAGGCGAGGGGAGGCTGTTTTAAGGGAAGGGGAGTGTTTGTGTGGCCGAATTTGAGGAGAAGGGGGTTTAAAACTGATTTTAGGGTATGATTTTGGGGAAGATGACGGTTAGATTTTATTTATAGGGGAGGGGGCACGGTCCGTTGACACGCCAGTGTCATTTTGAAATCGCCCGTGCTTTTCGCGTTTTTCAGGATTGGGGGCGTTCAAGGTTATTGGCACGTCCGTGTGTTCATTGGGCACGCCCGTGCTGGACAAGTCAATATGTTGGCACGGTAAGTTCGCACGACCGTGTATATCCCGTGTGTGGCAAGTCAATATCTCAGTACGGGAGTCGAGCACCGCCGTGGGTGGCCCGTGGTGTGCAAGTCAGTAACTTCACACGGTTTGGAGGCACGGGCGTGTTCTACCCGTGGTGTGCAAGTCAGTAGCTTCACACGGGCATGTTCTGGTATCGCAGCCCGTGTTGTCGATAGAAATTTTTTCCCTGGTTGGGCACGGTTTGTGGCACGACCGTGGGTCGTCCCCTGTTTTGTACACGGTCATTGACATGCCCGTGTTCAAGACTGTGTTTTAAATTCCTGCATTTTTTGTTTTAGGGTAGTGTTAGAAAGATAAGAAAATAAAGACAATGTTAATGTGATAGTGCTCGGGTTGCCTCCCGAGAAGCGCTTGTTTATAGTCTTAAGCTAGACTTTCCCTGTTTTCGGTTCTAAAAGAATGCTCATGGAGCAGAAGCTCCTCTCTCATATCTCCAGGGTTTGCACCGTTATAAATTTTAAGTCGGTGACCATTTACCTTGAATGTGCCTTTAGTGGGATGAGTTACCTCGATGGTGCCGTATGGAAAAATTGTTTTGATCATGAATGGGCCTGACCATCTTGATTTCAGCTTTCCCGAGAATAGTTTAAGCCTTGAATTGTATAGTAGGACCAGGTCTCCTACTTTGAATTGTTTTGATCTCTTGAGACGAGCATCGTGACGTAGCTTTGTTGCTTCCTTGTACAGTTTTGAGTTCTCATAAGCTTCTGTTCTCCATTCGTCCAGCTCGTTCATCTGCATCATTCTTCTCTTTCCTGCAATTTTGAGGTCAGAATTCAGGAATTTTATTGCCCAAAAAGCTTTGTGTTCAAATTCGAATGGTAAATGACAACTTTTCCCGTCTACAAGTTTGTAGGGGGATGTCCCTAAAGGTGTTTTAAATGTTGTTCTATAGGCCCATAAAGCATCATCTACTTTTAATGCCCAGTCTTTTCTATTTGATTCAACAGTTTTTTCCAGAATGCACTTAAGCTCTCGGTTTGCTACCTCAACTTGCCCACTGGTTTGAGGATGATATGGGGTTGCTGTCCTGTGGTATACTCCATATTTTTTAGAACTTTTTCAAATTGACTATTGCATAAGTGAGTACCCCTATCACTAATAATTGCTCTAGGTGTGCCAAATCGGGAGAACAGTTTCTTGAGGAACTTGACTACTACCCTAGCGTCATTGGTAGGAAAAGCTTCCGCTTCTACCCATTTTGACATGTAATCGACTGCCACTAGGATGTACTTGTTTCCAAACGAACTAGGGAATGGTCCCATGAAATCGATACCCCATACATCAAATATTTCACATGATAACATATATGTTTGAGGCATTTCATCTAGTTTAGAAATATTACCTGTTCGTTGGCATCTATCACACGAGGTAACATACTTGTTGGCATCTTTAAATAGAGTGGGCCAGTAAAAACCTGATTCGAGTATTTTGTGTGCTGTCTTAACACCACTGTAGTGTCCTCCTAATGGTCCTGAATGGTAATGCTCCAAGATTTTGTTTGCTTCTGTCTTTGTAACACATCTTCGAATTACCTGATCTGCACATATGCAGAAAAGAAAGGGATTTTCCCAAAAATAATTTTTCACATCAGCAAAGAATCGCTTCTTTTGGTGATGTGTTAATTTTTTTAGCAAGACGTTAGCTGCTAAATAATTCGCAATATTTGCAAACCATGGTACCTTAGAATGTGTTATAGAAAGGAGTTGTTCTTCGGGAAACGAGTCATTTATTTCACTTTCGTCGAGCTCTTTGGTGTGTGGATTTTCAAGTTTAGAAAGGTGATCTGCTGCAAGATTTTCAGCTCCCTTCTTATCTTGTATATCCAAGTCGAATTCTTGCAAAAGGAAAATCCATCGTATGAGTCTGGGTTTTGCATCAGGTTTGTTTAAAAGATAACGAAGAGTTGAATGATCAGTGTAAACGACAACTTTAGACAATATTAGGTACTGTCTAAATTTATCAAAAGCAAAAACTACAGCTAGCAATTCTTTTTCTGTGGTGGTGTAATTTTCTTGTGCTGGTGTTAATGTTCTGCTAGCGTAGTAAATTGGCTGAAAATGCTTGTCTCTTCGTTGTCCCAAAATTGCACCTACTGCAAAGTCACTTACATCACACATTAGTTCAAAAGGTAAATTCCAATCAGGTGCAATTATGCTCGGCGCATTTATTAATCTATCCTTAAGGATATTAAATGCATCTAAACATTCCTGGTTGAAATCAAAAAGAACATCTTTTTCTAGTAATTTTGTCAAAGGTTTAGCTATTTTAGAAAAATCTTTAATAAATCTTCTATAGAACCCTGCATGTCCTAAAAAGCTTCTAATAGCCTTAACAGAACTAGGGGGAGGTAGTTTTTCTATGGTTTCAACCTTTGCTTTATCTACCTCAATGCCTTTACTAGAAATCTTATGTCCTAACACAATTCCTTCTCTAACCATAAAGTGACATTTTTCCCAATTCAAGACAAGGTTTTTTTCCTCACATCTTATTAGAACTCGTTTTAAATTTTTAAGGCAAAGATGAAAAGAATTACCGAATACCGAAAAATCATCCATAAATGCCTCCATGATGTCTTCCACGAGTTCGTTAAAGATTGCCAACATGCAACGCTGAAAAGTAGCAGGAGCATTACATAATCCAAAAGGCATTCTACGATAAGCAAACATACCGTATGGGCATGTGAATGTCGTCTTTTCTTGATCTTTAGGAGCTATGGGGATTTGGAAGTAGCCAGATAGTCCATCCAAGAAGCAGTAGTACATATGCCCGGATAATCTTTCCAACATTTGATCTATGAAAGGTGGAGGGAAGTGATCTTTTCTGGTGGCATCGTTCAGCTTCCTATAGTCTATACAGACTCTCCACCCTGTAACTGTTCTTGTGGGAATTAACTCATTCTTTTCATTGGGCACTACCGTCATTCCTCCTTTCTTTGGAACTACCTGCACAGGACTTACCCAAGTGCTGTCAAAAATAGGATAAATTGTTCCTGCATCTAGAAGTTTAATTACCTCAGCTTTGACAACTTCTTTCATGTTGGGGTTTAACCGTCTCTGAGGTTGCACACACGGCTTATATTCTTCTTCCATTAAAATTTTGTGGGTGCAGAATGCGGGGCTTATTCCCTTGATGTCAGAAATTTTCCAAGCTATGGCTTTTTTGTGCTCTCTTAGTACCTTTATCAGCTCCTCTTTTTCCTTGGGTTCTAGTTCTGCAGAGATGATTACTGGTAACGTAAAATTGTCCCCGAGAAATGCATATTCTAAGTGTTTTGGTAACTGTTTTAATTCCAATTTAGGGGGCTCTTCGATGGAGGGTTTCTGTTTTAATTCGTCATCATTTTCTATGCTTTCTTCTTTCATTTGTTTGGATGATGATGTATTCAAATTCAACTCATCGTCCTCATCTTCTTCCCCCTCTTCTTGAGTCAGGCATAGTTCCATCGTGTCGTCATGTATGATTTCTTGTAATGAATGTTGAATGATATGATCAGTAGTATCAACAAAATAACAGGAATCATCTTGTTCTTTAGAATAGCGCATGGTATCATAAATTTGAAAAATGATTTCTTCATCACCTATCCTCAGTGCGAGTTTACCATCACCTACATCAATAACAGCTCTAGCAGTGGCTAAAAAAAGACGGCCTAATATTAAAGGAACATTAATGTCTTCATCCATGTCTAACACAACGAAATCAACAGGAAAAATAAATTTATCAATTTTTACCAAGACATCTTTGATAACTCCTCTAGGATATTTAATAGATCTATCTGCTAACTGAATTCTCATCCTATTGGATTTTGGTTCCCCAAGATCTAGTTGTTTAAACATTTTGTAAGGCATTAAATTAATACTGGCACCTAAATCAGGCAATGCTTTCTTAATATTCAAGCTACCAATTAAACAAGGGATAGTAAAACACTCCTCATTAAGTTCCACTGTTGACACTTCTTCAAGCTTCCTCTTATTCGTCAAGAGTTCCTTTAAAGATTTTGCGTACTTCGGCATCCGTGAGATTGCTTCAACAAAAGGTAAGTTAATATGTATTTGTTTGAAAAGTTCAAGAAACTTACTGTATTGGGCATCAATTTGTTCCTTTTTTAACTTTGTTGGATATGGAATTGGTGGTTTGTTCTCATTGCGTAATGGAGTTACTTCTTCAAACCTCTCATCACTTGCCTTATTATTCTCGTTTGGGGTTTGTTTCTTTGGTTCTCCTAATTCTTTTCCACTTCTTAGTGTGACTACTTTTGCCTGTTCTGTCCCTTTAGGAAAAATTTCAGCTCGTATCTCATAGATCATCTTAGTAAGCATTGTAATCGTCTTAGTGAATTCCCCAAACGACTAGGTAAATTTTTCAATTGACGCTTGTTGATCTTTAATGGTTCTCTTGATATCTAGTATGTGTTTTTCTGTATTTGTCGATTCCTCCTCGTGGGTTTGTTTCTTCTCTTGTGGATAGGGCAAATTTTGGAAGTTCTGAGGAGGTTGTTGCCTTTGATTTCCTTGATTGCCTTAACCTCCCCACGAAAAATTTGGGTGGTTCCTCCAACCTTGATTGTAAGTGTTATTATAAGAATTATTATTGGATCAGAAATTATTACCTATATAGTTCATTTGTTCGTCCTCTGCTCCTGGTTGGTAAGGTGGGTACCCAGGATTCGCCACGTTTCCACCTGTGTCGCAATGCATGACTGGATGTGCCTGTGAAGAACATAAGCTGTCAAGCTTTTTGTTCATCATCTCAATCTGCGTTGATAGCATGGTCATGGCATCGACGTTGAAAACTCATGCTGATTTCGTCGGTTTAGTCCTTGAAGCCTGCCATTGGTAATTATTTAGTGACATCTCCTCAATGAACTCGTAGGCTGCTTCTAGAGTTTTGTTGTTCAAGGTTCCACCGGCGGCTGAATCGATTAGTTGCCTTGTTGAGGGGTTTACACCGTTATAGAATGTTTGGACTTGTAGTCACAAGGGTAGGCCATGGTGTGGGCACCTCTTCAAGAGATCCTTAAATCTCTCCCATGCATCGTACAGCATCTCTAAATCCATCTGCACAAAAGAAGAGATATCATTCCGTAATTTGGCAGTTTTGACTGGTGGAAAATATTTCATTAAAAACTTTTCGGTCATTTGATCCCATGTAGTGATTAACCCTCATTGTAATGAGTTTAACCACTGTTTAGCTTTATTTCTTAATAAAAAAGGAAATAACCGAAGACGTATGGCATCATCAGAAACGCCATTTATTTTGAAAGCATCACAGAACTCTAAAAAGTTAGCTATATGCGTGTTTGGATCTTCGTCCTGCAAACCATCAAATTGAACAAACTGTTGAATCATTTGTATTGTGTTAGGCTTTAATTCAAAATTGTTAGCAGATATAGCAGGCCTAACAATACTTGATTCCGCTCCTGTCAAATGCGGTTTCACATAATCAAACATTGTGCGTGGAGCATTATTTTCCCCCACATCCCGTCGTGGTGGGTTGTTTTTGTCCATCCCTTCAGTAGGATTGGATCTGCCTTCTTCCTCCCTTTCTATGTAATTTAGGGCTCGCCTGGTTTCCCGACGATTCCTACGAGCGGTCGCTTCAATATCACTGTCATATACCAAAGGTCCTCTCGGGTTCCTTCTAGTCATAAACTAGAAGTACCTTCTTGGAAAAAGAAAGAAAGAAATTTTCAACAAAATAAAAATAAAAATAGAAATAAAAATGAAAAGTTATGGCTAAAGTAATAAAAATAGAGTTTTCTTAATATTTTAGTTCCCCGGCAACGGCGTTAAAAACTTGATCGCTGCAATCAGAGCTTTAAAAATTTATAAAAGAATGATCAAACCTGGAAACTAACTCTGACAACGATTAAGGCAAGTGTACCTATCGAACAGTAGTATAGCTTAGGCAAGACCGGATTATCAAACCCAAAGGAACTAAAAGTATTAATACTAACTTTCTTTTTATTATTTAGCCTTAAGATTAGAGTGAAGAGTGCCTTTAAACTAAATTGACAAGAACTAAACTAATGACACAAAGACAAAAAGGATAAATTGGAAAATAACTTGAAGAAAACTCAATTGATCACAACGACACCCTCAGGAAGAATCCACCTAGACTTCACTCGTTATCTAACTCTTAATTATATGATCTCTTTACTTAGATTGATCCGTAAGACTCCCTAACCTATATTAAACCCTCTCTCGAGGCGAATAACGTCTAACCCTAGGTTAATTAGTTGAACTCTTGTTCGCTTATAATAACCCCCTAGGACAGCAGTAAATCAATCAATAGACTCCCATATTAGGTTTCACCCTAATTCAGAAAAATCTCGTAACCCTATCCCTAGGCGTTCGATCAACTCCGCTTAATTATGTTAGATCTTCTCTTAGGCAAGGTCTATTCCTCCTTCACCTAAGCACATTAGATTTGGATTGAGCAACATAATTAAGAATAAACTAAGTAATTCATCATATAACTTAAAAATCAAATAACAAGATTCGTCTAGGTTTCATCCCCTTCAGGTATCTGAAGGGTTTAGTTCATTATGAATAAAGAAAACATCGCAAGAGAAGAGATAAAACAAAACATAAGAAATTCCTAAAACCCCCTGAAGGAACTGAAGGAGAATTCTGCCGTCTTGAGTATAACTCCGACTTCTTGGGATGGATCAACTGGCTATCCTCGTGTTATTTCCTAACTCTAACCTTCTCGGCTTGGCTCCTTGGCCTAGCTTTCGATGCCTTTCAAAGGTGGTACTTGAGGGATATATAGGCTTTTGGAATGCGATTCTTTCTCCCTAAGTATCCTTTTCCGACTGAAATTGTTCTTTCCAGCGACAGAGGCACGGCCATGTCACACGCCCGTGTGTATCGAGACCAGGCCGTGTTCGGATTTCTAAAGTGAGGCACGACCGTGTGAGGCGGAGTTGAGGCTGTGCTCTAGGTGTTCGTTGAGGCACGGCCGTGCGGGCTATGGGCCAGGCCGTGTCAATTTCATGCTAAAGCCCATTTACTCCGTTTTAGGCCTGTTTTGTGTTCTTTTCATCCTTGGGTGCTTTCCTGGGTCTAAGACATGAAAAGAAAGGATTACAAGCACATTTTTATACAAATCAAGGAATAAATCATCAAAAGGTAAGCTAAATGTGGGATTAAAATATGTTACTTTTACGGTTTATCAGAAGGGATTATTTTTCTAATGTAATCTCCGCATTAAGGGCTGAGAAACTGGTTCGCAAGGGGTGCGAGGCGTTCCTAGCTTATGTCAGCACAACTAATGTTAAGGGTTTGTCTGTTCGAGATGTTAGGACTGTAAAGGAATTTCGGAATGTATTTTCTGAAGAGCTTTCGGGGTTGCCACCAAATCGTGAGGTCGAGTTCGGTATTGAGCTCCTACCGGGAATGGCGCCAGTGTCCATCGCCCTTTATAGGATGGCACCGAAGGAGCTGGTAGAATTAAAGGCTCAGATTCAGGAGCTACTGGATCGAAGATTTATCCGACCTAGTGTGTCACCGTAGGGAGCACCGGTACTGTTCGTAAATAAGAAGAATGGTTCAATGCGCATGTGTATTGACTATCGTCAATTGAATAAACTAATGATTAAGAATAAGTACCCTTTACTGAGAATAGACAATCTGTTTGATCAGCTGCGAGGAGCCGTGATTTTCTCCAAGATAGATCTTAGATTGGGGTATCATTAGCTAAGGGTTAAGGAGGCAGATGTGTACAGGACTGCATTCCGAACTTGTTATGGACACTATGAGTTTCTGGTCATGCCGTTTGGATTAACTAATGCACCAGCTGCTTTCATGGATATGATGAACCGGGTTTTCCAACCCTACTTAGACCGGTTCGTGGTGGTGTTTATAGATGATATTCTGGTGTATCCAAGAACTGAGGTGGAGCACTCCGGATTGTTCTACAAATATTGAGAGAGAAGCAGCTTTCTGCCAAATTCAGCAAGTGCGAGTTTTGGTTACAAGAGGTAACATTTCTGGGGCATGTCGTGTCTGCCGAGGGGATTTGGGTTGATCCTCGAAAAGTGGAGGCCGTACTAGATTGAAAGCTACCGAAATCGGTATCTTAGATTCGAAGTTTTCTGGGTCTGGCCGGATATTATAGATGGTTTGTTGAAGGGTTCTCACTGACTGCTGCACCTCTAACTAAGTTACTGCGTAAAGGAGTACCGTTTGTTTAGGCTGATAAACAGCAAGAGAGTTTTGAGAAACTGAAGAAGATTCTGACTGAAGCTCCGGTACTAATTTAGCCAGAGGCTGGTAAGGAATTTGTTGTCTACTGTAATGCGTCGCACACGGGATTGGGTTGTGTGCTGATGCAAAAGGGTAAGGTGGTGGCCTATGCGTCCCGTCAGCATAGGCCGCACGAGGTGAATTATCCCACTCATGACTTGGAGTTAGCTGCGGTGGTGTTCGCACTAAAGATTTGGAGACACTACTTGTACGGGGAGAAGTCGATAGTTTATACTGACCATAAAAGTCTCAAGTACCTCCTTACTTAGAAGGAGTTGAACCTTAGGCAACGAAGGTGGATAGAGTTGCTTAAGGATTATGATTGCTCGATTGAGTACCATCCGGGAAAAGCCAATATGGTGACGGATGCACTGAGCCATAAGGATTGTGTCGGATTTAAGAGCAATGTTTGCTCGTCTCAGTCTATTTGAGGATGGTAGTTTGTTAGTTGAGCTTTAGGTAAAACCGACGTAGGTAGTTCAAATTAAAGAGAAGTAGATGTAGGATGAGTCATTGGTTCCTCGATTTCAACAAGTGGAGAAGGGGGAGACTGAGGATTTTGGGCTGAATAGTGAATGAGTATTATGTTTCCATGGAAGAGTTTGTGTACTAAGGGACTCTGAGTTAAAGCAGTCGATTCTACGGAAGGCGCATAGTAGCCCATACGCTATGCATCCTGGTGGAAACAAATTATACCGAGATCTACATGAACTGTACTGGTGGCTAGAACTTAAGCGTGAGGTTACTGATTTTGTAAGTAAGTGTTTGACATGCCAGCAAGTGAAGGCTGTGCATCAGCTGCCTTCAGGATTGCTGCAACCTGTTAAGATTCCACTCTAGAAGTGGGAGAGGATAACCATGGATTTTGTTAGTGGGCTACCCCTGGCGCCTACTAAGAAAGATTCGGTGTGGGTAATTATTGATCGACTGACTAAATCTACCCACTTCATACCGGTTCGCACTGATTGCTCGCTGCAGAAGTTGGCCAAGTTGTATGGGGCAGAAGTTGTGAGGTTGCATGGGGTGCCAGTGCCCATCATTTCGGACAGGGACCCTAGGTTCACATCTCGATTTTGGAGAGCATTACACGAAGCTCTGGGTACAAGATTGGATTTCAGTACAGCATTTCATCCGTAGACAGATGGTCAGTCAGAGAGGGCAATACATATTCTGGAGGACATGTTGAGAAGCTGTGTGATTGATTTCAAGGGCAGTTGGGAAAACTATCTACCCTTAGCGGAATTTTCTTATAACAACAGCTATCAATCCAGTATTCAGATGGCACCATATGAGGTGTTACATGGTCGTAGGTGTCGTAACCCTACTTTTTGGACAAAATTGGGAGAGCAGCAACTGTTGGGTCCGGAATTAGTCTCTGAAGTGGAGGAGAAAGTGAAATTGATCCGTGATTGGTTAATGGAAGCATCTGATAAACAAAAGTCGTATGCTGACTTAAAGTGTAAAGAGATAGAGTTCTTTGTGGGGAATTATGTCTTCTTAAAGGTCTCACCTTGGAAAAAGATTTTGAGATTTGGATGGAAGGGCAAGTTGAGCCCCAGATTCATCGGACCTTACTGGGTATTAAAGCGTGTAGGACCGGTCGCCTATCAGCTTGAATTGCCTCCTAAGTTAAACCAAATACATGATGTATCACATGTTTCTACGTTGAGGTGCTACCGTTCTGATCATTCTCATGTAGTGCCAGTGGGGGAGATCGAAGTAAGACCTGACCTAACATTTGAAGAAAAACCGGTGCAGATTTTGGATCACGAAGTTAAGGTGCTAAAAAGGAAATCTGTTCCATTAGTCAAGGTGCTGTGGCGTAATCACGGTTCAGAGGAAGCCACGTGGGAGCTTGAGGAGGCAATGCGACATCAATACCCTCATCTCTTTTGATCAGGTAAATTTCGAGGCCGAAATTCCTTTAAAGGGGCAGAGTTGTAACGTCCCAAAAATTAGGGGTTGTATTTCTTTTCATGATTTCATGTTGGGCTTGCTTAGCTGGTTATTTGAGTGTGTTTGGGGGTTCTAGGTAGGCCTGGGTTCGAGTTTGAGCCTTGGAAAAATTTTGGTTTTTGGCACTTTAGTGGAGAGGGCTGTTGGAAGCAGGACTTAAGTAAAATTGTGTGTGTTTAGAAGCACAAGTTGAGCATGTGGCAAGGTGGTTGTGGCGTCAGGGGGAGAGCAAGGATGGAAGGGGTTCGAATCCCACAGATGGCAACTGGAGGCTTTTATTTTGTGACTTGCGAGAGCAAGAGGCAGAGTTTGGATCAAACTCTACAAGGGGAGTTGGAGACTTGGTCAAATGGTTCAAATGGATGAGGGAGAGCAAATTTAGGAGTAAAGAATGGAGAAAATCAAGGAAGTGAGGTGTGTGGAAGTGTTGGCCATGAGTGGGAGTGTGTCATAGTGGGAGTTTCGGCTGGAAAGGGGTCTTGAGTAGCATTTTTGGCAGCCTTGTGAGTTAGTAGAACCGAAACCTTTTTGGCTTTGGAGTTCACTCTTTTGTTTTCATCGGGTTTTCTTTTCTGAAGCTTTTCTGCATTTTCTTTCTTTACATTTCGTACTCTTTTCTTCTTTCTTTCTTATCATCTTGCTAATAGCCTGATGCAAACTTTTACCACTCGTGTGAAGCTTTCTCTTATTGGCCGAAACCTATTCTTCTTCCCATATCTCTTCACACTTCATCCGGATTCCTTTCATTACCTCTAAACCTGATAACTATACTACCTCTTTTTGATTTCTCCTTTGCCTGTTTATTATTATTTTCTTCTTAAAAACCTTATTTTTTCTTGTTGGCTAAATCTTCTCCTGCTCATCTCTCTTCACGTTCCATCCATTTCTTCTCTTTTCTTTAAGTCGAATAGCCACACCTCCTCCAATTTGACTTCCCTTTAGCCGAACACCAAATCGTCTAGAGCTTTGGTTCTCTTTTTGTTGGCCGAACTTGGTAAGCCTGACTTTCTTAATCTCTTGACCCCGAATCTTTGATTCCTTGGTGGTTGGGGCCAGATTCTTTTAGTAAATAACTGGTGTTGGTCGTCGACTTTGGTTTTGGTAAGGGTGGAATAGTTCAAGTACCTTCTTAATTCGTTGCTAGTGGTGTTCTTGTGACCCCTTTTGTTGAATTAACATCGGTCTCCCTCCTTTCTTGTGGGGATCCAAATATTGGTTGGATGCTAACCTCTTTTGTGCAGCAATTATGTTAGGAACCCGTTTGCATTAGCCAAGGAGTAAGGCCGAATACTGTTACTCTGTAGGGGGTCACGTCTTGTGGTAAGTGAATTTGGTTGAGTAGTATATTTCGGTACTATGGATTTTTAAGAACGTTAGGTTTAACTCATAGTCATTTTTATTTTAAGGGCATCTAGGAGTGGTTCTTCAGCAATCCGAAGCAGGTGTGTAATCTCACACCTCTGTATACTCTGCTATTGTTGTGATCTATAAATCTGCTAAAAGTCGAAATGCCGAAATGCTGGAATACTGACAACTGAAACCACTCGAGCGTACGAGTGCTCGTAGGGATAAACCGAGCCACTAGTGATGGTGATAGACCGTTGGGAGTGTCACGAACGCTCTCGTGGAACTAAGGCCATAATGGGCCTTGTTGAGCTGAAGCGGGCTACATGGGCCCAACGGGTTAACGGGCCCATATGAGCGAAAACAATGAAAAATGTTAGTTGCTTGATACGACTGCAAAGTCCGCAGATTCGAGACTAAAAATGAATAGAATGGGCCACATGAGCATTTGGGCCTGTATGGGCTGAAATTTGGTTTTAGGCCCAATAGCACTGTATTGACCGGAAATGGAAACCGAGTCGCTCAAGAAGACATTAGGCCTTCGGAAAGTCTGTTATAGGGGTAAAATTATTGAAATACCCTTGGTGGGTAAATTATTGAAATACCCTTAGTGGGTGAATTACTGAAATACCCTTGATGGGTAAATTACCGAAATATCCCCAAGGGGAAAAATTACCGTTTTACCCCCAAATGGCCGTTTTGCCTTTAGTGGTAGGATCATCGATGTATGAGTAGTAACTAGTTGATTGATGTCTATGATGATGCACTGTTTACATGATTTAATTATGACATGGCATATTCATGGGTTGGGTTATGGATTTGGAGGTAGCACTGTACTGGTGGCTCTGCCACGTTATACTGATTTAGTGGCTTAGCCACATATACTGTATTGGCGGCTAGTCTACGTTATTGGTGTGTTGGTTGAGTGGGTTGACTTGGTCTCCACAGTTGTATTGGTTGGACTGGGTTGGGTACATAATTGTTTTGCATGACATAGGGCTTCGGCCCAGACTGTTTCTGAATAGGGGTTCGGCCCAGACAGTTATTAAATAAGGCTTCGGCCCAAACCATTACTGTATAGGGCTTAGGCCCAGATTGATATTGTATGGGCTTGGGCCTAAACCGTGGGTGTAATAAGGGGGTTACACGCTGAGTTCTCGTAACTCACCCTTTCTCTTTAACTGTGCAGGTAATCCCCAACATTAGAGGATTTGGAGCTGCGAGGGACTCAGAAGTGGCCACACGCATCCTGTATGTTCAAATGGGTTAAATTAGTTATTTCATTTTAATTTACATTACTTTAATTTTTGGGGTTAATTGATAAACCGTAAAAGTAATATATTTTAGGCCCACATTTAGCATGCTTTTGGATAGTTAAGCCTTGAATTGTGTAAATTGGTGCTTTTAATCCTTTATTTTCATGTTTTATAACCAGGAGAGCACCAGAGGATGAAAAGAATGAAAAACGAGCCCAAAACAGAGTAAATGGGCCATATCACGAAATCCACACGGCCTGGGCCCAAGCCACACGGCCGTGCCTCATTAAACAGTATCGAACACGGCCTGGCCATGACTTACGCGGGCGTGTGCCATGGGCGTGTCCCTGCCGCAGCAAAGAAGAGTTTTACTCGAAATAGATACTTGGAGGCAAAGAAACACATTCCAAAGCCTATTCAAACACCCTTTTAGGAATTCTACTTGAAATAGGATACTTAGGGGCCAAGTAAGGCATCCCAAAGTCTATATAAACACCCAAGGGGGCAACTTAAGCGGGGAGTTCGGCAGAAGTCTTCTGCCAGGGCTTTTGTCAGGGCGGTTAGCTAGGCCAAGGAACCAAGCCGAAAAGGTCAGATTTGTGGGAATCTGTAACACCCTATACCCGAGACCGATGCTAGGACTGGATACGAGGCATTAGAAAGCTAAAACTCACATAAACATGGACTTACAGGCTGTAAAATTTTGAACCAACTTAAAACATTTCTTTCTTGATCATAACATGCATGTTATGGGCCTACGACGCCTTAAACAATTATTCGAACGCCTCTGAACACTTCATCTAACTCTCATCTTAGAAGCAGGGTTCACACACCCATGTTGCTTGAGGACACGCCCGTGTACTCATTCACACGCCCATGCCTACAACCGTGGAAGGTTACTGACTTTATTCACACGGTTTTGACACGTCCGTGTCTACCAACTGTGTGAAGCTACTGACCTCAACCACACGGCCTAAGCAAACGCCGATGCTTTGAACGTGTGTCTTACACGGCTCATACACACGGTCGTGTAAAATGACCGTGGTCTAACTTGATTTAAAACATTAAGGTGCAGGGTTAACACGGTCTAAACACACGCCCGTGTGTCTAACCGTGTAGGCAATTAGAGGCTATTTACTAAGCCATTTGCCTCCCTTAAATTAAGATCAACTCAACTTCAACCAATACAAATCATTAATAATATAACTTTTATGAACCTTACTACATATTTCATTAACATCTATTTACAAACAACTTAAACAAGTTTGGCCAACCACTCAGCCATATACAAAAGAATAATAACACGATAACCTATATAATGGCCTTACAAAAAAATAACATGTTCTCAAATTGAATGAATCCTATACATGCCATACTTAGTAATATAATTTGGCTATACCAAAATAAGGGTCGATAGTGTGCTATGAACTCCGACTCCAATGACCCACAATTTGGCTTGACGGGACTACATAGAAAGAAACAATCAAAGACGTAAGCATTTAGCTTAGTAAGTTTGCATGTATAACACATAAAAAAATAAACTTGCTTCATATAAACCATTTGACATAATTCTTATCTATAAAGCTTACTTACTCATACATGATTCTTACTTGTCCCATGGTACTTACTAATCTCATACTTGTAAGGTAACAAGGTACCTGTATCTCTTGATCACATTGATCAGCATACTTAAACATAATAATCATGTCTTCTAATTCATCATTCAAAACATGAATAATATTCAATTTCAATTTGATAATGGCTTTGCTTTCTTAACGTTCATGTTTTCACCTTTTGGCTTTACTCATTTGCCCGATAAATTTCTATGAATTACTGGGAATACTAGATCTCTAGTCATGTACTTGATGCCAATGCCATACTCTAAATATGGACTTATGTGGAAGATCTCTTCTTGAATCAATGCCAAGCTTGCCTTGGTCTTACATGATAACATATTTAATGCCAAGCTTAAGTGATAACTTGTTCAATGCCAAGCTTGGGTCCTTGGACTTACATGATAACTTGTTCAATGCCAAGCTTGGGTCCTTGGACTTACATGATAACTTGTTCAGTTTTCGATGCCATGCCTTGGCTTGGTCTTATACGAACTTTCTTATCTCATGTACTAGACCGTATATCCAGGGTAATTCATCTTCAATCGGGAATTTCTCTTGTTTAATCTTATTGACTTCTTTGTTTGACATAACATTAAACCATTCATGATAACAATGTGTATTATACTAAGCAATTAAATGATAAAATCATAAAGCTTAGAACTCATACAAACTTACCTCAAAACACAAAATGTATGTAGTTACGCAATTTAGTCCTCGACTTTGTTCTTGCCTCGGTTTCGATCTGGGCTTCGTTTTTCTTGATCTATAATCATAAATAGATCATTTAATAATAATATTGACTAAATTGACTCATAACTCATACTTTGGTAAAATTACTAATTTGCCCCTATACTTTCTTATATTTACACTTTTGCCCCTAGGCTCGAAAAATGATTTTCTTGCAACTTTCTTAAACATCATGCTTAGCTGAATCATTTTCTCTACTATAGCAATCATCAATTCTCTCTAGTTCTAGCATGTATGACCAAATTTTATAATCATTACAAAAAGGTTCATACCATCATTTTTCATGAAATTCCTTAAGGAAAAGATGTTTATCTAACATCAAACTCTCATAAACTTCCATAAAACATCATTTAGCATGCATGTTATTCATGGATAAATTTTTAAACATGCATCTTAGCTCATCAAATAGCTAAAAATAGCTTACTCATGCTACCGGGACTTAAAAATACGAAGAATATCAAAAACCGGGCTTAAGAGCACTTACTAGCAAGCTTCAAAAATTGAAGAACCCTAGCTATGGCTTCTTTCAATTTTCGGCAATAGGGGAAGAAGATGATGAGATTTTTATCATCTTTTTCCTATTTTAAACACTTGTTAGACAAATGACCAAAATGCCCTTCCTCTTAAAAATTTCTATAACACCATCTCAAGGCCAATTTTGTCCAAAATAATATTTTTGGAAAATTTTCTATTTAAGGATTTCTAATTACTATTCTAAAGTTATTTCATACAAAAAGCTTCTAGAAACTCATATTTTGCAACTTTTTACAATTTAGTCCTTTTGGATCAATCCACCACAATTTAATAAAATTGCTTTATGAAACATTAATACTAGCATGGAAACATGGCATAAACTTTGTAAACTCATAAATTCACCTCGGATTCGTGGTCTCGTACCACTATTTCGACTAGGCCCTAAATCAGGCTGTTACAATTCTCCCCCACTGGTTCCTCATATTCTCTTCTGTTTCCCACGTAGCTTCCTCTATCCCATGTCTTTGCCACAATACTTTCACTAAGGTAATACTTTTATTTCTCAATTGCTTGACTTCTCGAGCCAAAATTTTGACTGGCTCTTCACTGTAAGTCATGTCGGGATGAATCTCTATTTCTGATGGGGTAATCACATGTGAAGGGTCTGATCTGTAGCGTCGCAACATTGACACGTGAAACACATCATGTATCTTTTCTAATTCTGATGGCAGGGCCAAACGATAAGCTACCGGCCCAACTCTCTGAATAATCTCATAAGGTCCAATGAAACGTGGGCTTAACTTGCCGTTCCGACCAAATCTGAGGACTTTTCTCCATGGTGACACTTTCAAGAAAACTTTATCCCCGACTTGGTATTCTATCTCTTTTCCCTTTAAATCTAAATAAGACTTTTGTCTATCTGATGCAGCTTTTAAACATTCTCGTATCACTTTAACTTTTTCTTTAGCTTCTCTAACCAAATCAACCCCGTGAATTTGGCTTTCTTTAAGTTCAGTCTAAAATAAAGGCATTCTGCACTTACGCCCATATAAAGCCTCATAAGGCGCCATCTTTAAGCTTGACTGAAAACTATTGTTGTAGGCAAATTCTATCAATGGGAGAAACTTTTCCCAACTGTTTTGAAATTCAAGAACACAACACCGGAGCATATCCTCTAGTATTTGAATTACTCTTTTCGACTGACCGTCAGTTTGAGGATGAAAGGATGTGCTAAAACTCAACCAAGGCTTCTTGTAGCTTCTTCCAAAATCTAGATGTGAATCTTGGATCTCTATCCGATATGATCGATAAGGGAATTCCGTGAAGCCTTACTATTTCTGAAACATACAAGTTTGCCAACTTGTCAAGTGAGTAATCCACTCGTACGGGTATAAAATGGGCTGACTTAGTGAGTCTATCAACTACAACCCATATAGCATCTTTCTTGCTTGGTGACATCGGTAAACCCGTTACAAAATCCATAGTAATACGGTCCCATTTCCACTCGGGAACCAAGATGGGCTGAAGTAAACCAGAAGGCACTTGGTGTTCAGCCTTTACTTGCTGGCAAATCATGCACTTGGAAACAAACTCTGAAATGTCTTTCTTCAAGTCATTATACATCTTAGTGCTACCCGGATGTACAGATAAACACCCGTTATGTGCCTCGTGCAAAATTCTCTGAATAAGTTCTTCCTTTCTCGGTACATAAACCCTATCTCTAAACATCAAATATCCATCAGAATCAATTCGAAAATCAGAATTAACATCTGTCTTACTCTAAGTTCTCTTGACTTGTAATTCGTTATCTTCTTTTTGAGCCTCAAAGATCTCTTGAAGAAACATTGGTCTAGCTCTCAACTCAGCTAGAATAGAATCATCATCGGATAAGGTCATCTGCAAATTCATTGCCCATAATGCAAAAAGGGTCTTCCTCCTCAAAGCATCGGCGACCACATTCACCTTTCCTGGATGGTAGTCAATGATTAACTCATAGTCTTTGATTAGCTCTAACCATCTCCGTTGCCTTAAGTTCAACTCTTTTTGCATCATCAAGTACTTCAGAATTTTGTGATTAGTAAAAATTCGACATCTTTCACCATATAAATGGTGTCTCCAAATCTTCAAAGCGAAGACTATGGCAGCCAACTCTAAATCATGCGTCGGATAATTCTTTTCGTAAGGCTTCAACTATCTGGAGGCATAAGCAATCACCTTGCCTTCTTGCATAAGTACACAGCCTAGTCCATTTAAGGATGCGTCGCTGTAAATTATAAATTCCTTCCCTGATTCGGGTTGTACTAAAACTGGAGCTTCTGTCAGCATTGCTTTCAATTTCTCAAAACTTTGTTGGCATCATTCTGTCCACTCAAACTTCACATTTTTCTGTAACAATTTAGTCATTGGGGTTGCAATCATGGAAAACTCATTGACAGATCGCCTGTAATAGCCGGCTAGGCCCAGAAAACTTCTAATTTTGGAGATGTTCTTAGGTGGCTTCCAGTCCATTATGGCTGAGATCTTACTAGGATCTACTCGGACTCCATCTCTCGAGACAATATGTCCAAGAAATCCTACTTCCTTGAGCCAAAACTCGCTTTTACTGTACTTGGCATATAACTGATTTTCTCGAAGAGTCTGCAAAACTATCCGAAGATGTTCAGTATGCTCATTCCCATCTTTGGAATAAATCAGTATGTCGTCAATTAAAACGACCACAAACTTGTCAAGGTATCGCCTAAAGATGCGGTTCATTAAATCCATGAATACCGCAGGCGCATTGGTCAACCCAAAGGGCATGACTAAAAATTCATAATGCCCATACCTCGTTTGAAAGGCAGTCTTGGATACATCTGAATCTTTTACCCTCAGCTGGTAGTACCTTGATTTCAAATCTATTTTAGAGAACACAGTAGCTCCTTTCAATTGATTGAACAAATCATCGATCCTAGGCAATGGGTACTTATTCTTTACTGTCACTTTATTAAGCTGACGGTAATCTGTGCACAATCTCATGGTGCCATCTTTCTTTTTCACAAATAAAATCGGAGTGCCCCATGGTGAACAACTTGATCTTTCAAAACCCTTATCAGTCAATTCTTGCAACTGTAACTTCAATTCTTTCAACTCTATTGGAGCCATCCTGTAAGGAGTAATAGATATCGGTACCGTACCAGGAACTAACTCAATGCTGAACTCAACTTCTCTAACTGGTGGTAGTCCCGGTAATTTTTCAGGAAAAACATCCACGTACTCACATACTATCGGTACTGACTCAATCCTCAGCTCTATTTCTTTGTCGTTCATCACAAAGGCCAGATATGCTTCATACCTTTTTCTTAAACATCTTTGTGCCGTCATAATAGAAATCATTACCGGCAATCTATCATGTTCATCTGATTTGACATAAAGAACATCCCCACTTTCACATTTCATTTCTATGCACTTCTTCCCACAATTAACTATTACTTTATGAGTAGTCAACCAGTCCATACCAAGAATGAGGTCATATTCATCAAATGGTAACAACATAAGATTTGCTCTAAAGCAATGACCTCTAATCATTAGTGGACAATCTTTACATACTTTATCAACTAACACACTATTGCCTAAAGGATTAGACACTTAATCATGAATTCTATAGTATCTATAGGCGTATTCAAATCATATACTAATTTCATACAAATGTAAGAGTGTGTGGATCCGGGATCTATTAGGGCAATAACTTTAGTATTGTAAAGAGAAAGGTACCCGTAATAACATCAGGAGAAGATGCCTCTTCGCGAGCGTGAATGGCATAAGTCCTTGCAGGCGCTCTACCCTCGGGTCTCGCGGCCTGGTCTCTAGGGTTACTTCTTCCACTTGCCCCACTTCCCAGGTTTTTCTGCGGTATCCCTCTGACCATATTCCCGGATCTTGGGTTTTGAGTTCTTTCTTCTTTCATCATCTCTGAACAATCTTTTATGAAATGGTCTTGGGATCCACATCTAAAACATGCATTTTCATGTGCTCGGCACTCTCTGAGATGACGTCGACCACACTGTGGACATTCAGGTCTGTCAAGTCTAAAATTTCCAACACTTGCAACTGAAATTGTCTGTGCTTTATTTCCTGAATACTGCTTACTCTTGTCTTTTCTTGAAAACCCAATGGAAGTAGCTGATCGAGCAGGGAAATCTCTTGACTTCTTGGATGAAAACTGGAATGACTTATTCCACTGTGTCTTTTTAGAGTCACGAGACTCCATTTCAGACTTCTTCTTCTCCTTTATTAGTTCTTCGGCTTTACAAGCCCTTTCTACTAGCACAACAAATTCTTTTAATTCTAGGACAGCAACAAGCAATTTGATGTCCTCATTTAACCCATCTTCAAACCTTTTACTCATGATGGCCTCAGTGAATACACATTCGTGAGCGTACTTGCTAAGTCGTACAAACTCCCGCTCATAGTCGGTTACAGACATCTTGCCTTGCTTTAACTCTAGAAATTCTTTTCTTTTCTGTTCCACAAATCTTTGACTAATATACTTTTTCTTGAACTCTTCTTGGAAGAATTCCCATGAAATCTTTTCCCTTGGTACTACCAACACAAGGGTGTTCTACCATTGGTAAGCAGAGTCTCTTAAGAGAGAGACTACACACTTCATGCATTCCTCAGGTGTCCATGATAACTCATTAAATACCCTGATGGTATTTTCCAACCAGAACTCAGCTCTTTCCTGATCCTATAGATTGGAGGTTTATCTCCTCTTACCACCTCTACTACTTGAGGGGTTGCAGGAACAGGTTGTGGAATAGGCGGCGGTGGAGGGGGTTGTGCATTCAGGTTCGCCCGAATGAACTTTGTATACCATGTGTTCATCATGTGGAGGAAGGATTCTCTAGCCTCTTCTCCTCCTCTTTGTCTCACCGTAGTGGGTCTATTCTCATTTTCGCTTGGCACTGTCCCCTCAGCGGGAGCCGGCGCATTACTGTCTACGTCATCTGCCACATTTCCTTCAGAATCCATTTACTATATGTATAAACAAAATTTTAAGTCGTCAGGAGTCGTCACACTATCATTATAAAAACATTTTTAGGTATGGCATGTATAGCTAAACTCGTGTTTATGCTACGTTAGTCCTAGAATCGACTAAACCGTAGCTCTAATACCACTAAATGTAACACCCTATACCCGAGACCGACGCTCGGACTGGATACGAGGCATTACCAAGCTAAAACTCACATAAACATGTACTTACGGGCTGTAAAATATTGAACCAACTTAAAACTTTTCTTTCTTGATCATAACATGCATATTATGGGCCTACGAGGCCTTAAACAATTATCCGAACGCCTCCGAACACTTCATCTAACTCTCATCTTAGAAGCAGGTGTAACAGTCCGAATTTGACCCTAATTGGAAATGTGATTTCGGGATCACGACTCCGAGTCCGAGAAATATTTTAATATTATAATTCGAGTCAGTTATATGCGAATTAAGGTGTGTGGAAGTTTCGTATAAAAATTTAACTGATTGGGTGCTCAATTAGTTAAAAAGGACTAAATCGCTTAACTAGTAAAGGTGACCTTTTATTTGATTTATGGTTAGATTGATGTGGCTTTATTTTAGTGAAGCCCTTAAAGGGTAATATAACTATTTTAAGTTATAGTGGACGGCTATGTGGTCTTATAATATGTTTTTAAGTATTATTTTATATGTTAAAGATTATATTATAATTGTTTTATGATTTAATACTAAATTATAATAAAATCCCACTTGAGAACAACTTGATTTTAACCTGATCAGAAATGTGATTTCGGGACCACGAATCCGAGCCTAAGAGGTATTATAAGATTATGTTTTGTGTTTGTTATGTGTGTGTTTTAGTAAGTGTGAAAATTTCGTGGAAAATTTTAGCTATCTGAGTGTTTAATTTATTAAAAAGGTCTAAATTGCAAGAAAGACCATTGTAGTGGGCATTAATAAAAAGGGGAGCTAAGTGAATTGTCCATTAAACATGGGGATTTGCATGTCAAATTCCCCATAATTAAACAAGTGGACGGCAAGCATGCAAGAATATTATGCTTTCTATGTATTCTTTTTATCTTAAGTATTATTATATGATAAGCATGCAAAAGGGGTGAATATGAATTTAAAACAAAAAGAAAAATCTCTTTCTTCTTCCATTATTCATGATCTACCCGAAACACCATCAAGGAAGGGGGAAGAACCTTCATCTTCTTCATTCGGCCATTGCATGTGGTACTAAGGTAAGTAGTTGAGTTTTATTTTAGTAAATTCCTATTAAATTGAGTTGGTTATCTTAATCTTTATCAAAACCATATTAAAATTTCTAAGATTTGGTACACCTAGATTCGGCCATGAAGGTGAAATTGTTGTTGTTGTGTTAGTAAATACATGATAAGTTGAGAAAGGGATTTGGAGGAAATAGAGAATAGTGGTTTTTAATTGTTTGAAATGTCATGGAAATTATTGCAAATTGAGCATAGAAATGCCCCTTTTCATTCGGCTAAGGTTTGGGTAAATGTTTATGATGTTGAGGTAAGCTTTTAAGCAATTCATATTGCATAAGAATTCGTCTAATTGATGACCTTGATGCTTGGAATGATTTGTCTTTGAGCATGTGTATATTCGGTTATGAATATATATATATATATATATATATATATATATAGGTTTTGTATTGATTGTTTTAATTCAATTGTAAAGGAAATGTGTACACTTATAACATGCTTGAATGATTTGCAAATTAGGAGTGGTTGGCGAATGCAAATTAATGAATAAGTTATATAATTATTTTTGGTTCGATTATGCACATGCAAGCGAATTAAGGGTACATTGGTTCCATTGAGTGTTTGGATCTATTTGGAATTTGGTATGAGCAATGTACATGTGATACCATATATGATGAATTAAATGCCATGATTGTTATTTAGTATAAGAACAAATTATGAGCATGTGTATATTCGGTTATGAATATATATATATACATATGTGCTCTTGTTGGATTATTATATGATTATTTATTGTGAAAATTTGTTATGTCTAGATATGTGTTCGGTTATATAAATAAGATGATTTGAATTGATCACATGAGTGCATTATAAGCATGTTTTTATATGGATAATATTAGTACTTGAGTAGTGCATGAAAGCAATAAAAATTGGATATAGTGATTTGCTAGCCGAATAAGGCATGGAAAGGATGGCAAAATGTATTCATGATCATACTTGAATGGTTCTTTTTGATGTAGTCAAATGCGCATAAGATTTTTATGTTAATGAGATATGCTTGTTCATAATACGAAATTGTTAATGTCGTAATTGTTTACGGATGTTAAGTTGTGTATAAGTATGTAAAGACTTATGAAGTAAAGTATTTAAATTTTGATGAGTGTTCGAATATTATTAAGGTGACATGCAGGTGATTAGAGTTATGTGGCTTGTAAAGTATGTATACATGGTATAACTTACGGCATGTTTAATTGTTGGAAATTGATGATATACTTGGTATGATTTCAATTGAATTTTTAGGTAGGATCCATATGTATAATGTGAGGTATAAATACATGCAAATGATACACCCGATTAAATTATAAATCGTGTAATGAACACTGTACTATATCTGTACCTATGTGGTGGAGGTTTAAGCTTTATGAATATATATATATACATATATATATATATGAATGTGAATAAGTAACAAGCTTGAGTAACGTGCAATTTTGTGACACCGAACACTAAGTGTACGAATTTAATGTCTGAATCCTATGTGTGCGAAATCGGCTAAAGAGCAGTATCTGTGCGATCAATTGAGACCTCAAGGATTGAATTCAGTATGTTGATATTATGAGATCTTATCATCCGAAATTTGGTATACATGTTAAAGGGTGGTTTGGGTGGATCGTTATTTTAGAAGTATAAATTAATATAGCTTTCAGGCTTTGATGCCTAGCAAGCCTTGTACTGGTGAAAGTGTTCAGGCTTTACGCCTAGCAGGCGCTACGCCGGGGAATTATTATAAGTATATGCTTAAAGAGGTTTTGATGATGTGGAATTTAAACCTGGTAAATGAGCTCGATGTTCAGGTATGTGTGAGTCTATTTGTTAAATGAAAAATAAGGTAAGTGAAGTTCTTAACAAGGAACATGGATTATACGAGAAAGGTGATAATATGTGTTTATGTGATTAACTAAATTTAGTTTTTTTTTTTAAATTGAATTAATATGTTTCTATGGTGAATTATTTGCTTATGACTTACTAAGCTTTCAAAGCTTACTTTGTGAAATTTTCCTATGTCTATAGAGTTTCCAAGGCTTGCTCGGGTTGGAAGTCAAAGGAGATCGCATCACACTATCCAATTGTGGTTTCGGTTAATAAATGCTTGGAGATTTAGTTACATGGCATGTATAGTCTAGTTTTACTATTGTTGGGTTGAAGTTGTGTATGTACTTGTATAAGCCATGCGAAAATGGCTATACTTTATGTATAAGTATGATTAACGTTTGGAGTTTAAATGAAACAGTTTTTAGTTAACGCCAGTAATGTGATTTTGAGAAATCACCAAAAATAGGAGAAATGGAATTAGAGAGTGAATAAGATATAGAATTAAACCTTAGTGTGTCTATTTTATTACGAAAGAAACAGAATAGGCAAAAGATTTATATATTATAAGATAATTAAGTTTAAACGAGACTTGCTCTAAATGAATCCTTGAGTCACTGTCCGGTTTTGGAAAAATTGTCAAAAATTGTACAAAAATAATTTTGGAGCATGGTTCATATGCCTAGAATCCTTATTGAGTCTATTTTTCATTGGTATAAACAAGAACACCATTGGAAAATTGTGCAATTAGATAACTGCAGTTTTATAGAGACAAGTCAGAACTGTCCAGCAGTGTAATAAGGGTAACTTTGAAGAATAAACTGTACTAATTGGCCATATGAAAAATTCTAGAAAAATTATGGTGAATAGATATAAGAGTCTAGTTTCAAGGAAAATTTACGGATCTGAATTTTAAATTTTGTAACTCAAGTTATAGCCAAATTAGTCGGCACGACACAGTTTGACAGCTTTAAGATTTTTAGGTTTTGAACTTGTAGTCAAGTCTAGTAATGCCTCTCACTGGATTCCGGCGATGGTCTCGAGTAAGGGGTGTTACATTTGATTGGTATCAGAGCTTACGGTTTAGTCGATTCTAGGACTACCGTAGTACGTGTGAGTCTAGCTATACATGCCTTAAAGTATAATGCGATAGTGTGATGACTCCCAACTCTGATGAAAAAAAAAAAAAAAAAAATTTTTTAGTTAAACAGATATGCTTTCCAACCGAGCTAAATTCCGATAGTATAGAATGTGTACGCAAATGTTGAGTGAAAATATATTGGTGATGAGTTGACATTCATAAAGGTATGACTCTAAGTGTATGGTATTTTTGTTATTGATAAAAGTTATAATTATATGAGCGTATGAGTTATGACAATTGAGTTATGATGTTATATGAGAATTTTGATAGTGACTTAGTGATTAGAGTTGGCTTATGAACTATGTGTTAAGAACAAAAGTGATTATAAGCAAATAATTATCGTATACTATTTTCGTAAATTAGCATGTGCCGAAATCTGAAATTATTGTAATTATATGTGAATTAGCCGAATATGTGTGATATGTGCTATCGAATGTTCGTATAATGAGTTTGAAATACATAAAAGATCCGATATATGAAATGATTCAGGGGAGGAAATTTTAGGTATTACTACTCAGGCTGGGAGCCTAGCAAGCCTTGGGCTGGTGAATGTATCGGGCTTTATGCCTAGCAGGCTCGTTGCCGGTGAATGATTATCAGACCTCGGGTCTAGCAGGCTTAATGCCGGTGTGTGATTCAGGCTCATGCCTAGCAGGCTCATTGCCGGTGAATGATTATCAGACCTCGGGTCTAGCAGGCTTAATGCCGGTGTGTGATTCAGGCTCATGCCTAGCAGGCTCATTGCCGGTGAATGATTATCAGACCTCGGGTCTAGCAGGCTTAATGCCGGTGTGTGATTCAGGCTCATGCCTAGCAGGTTTTATACCGGTGTCTTATAATACGAGCTCATGCTTACGAATTGATTTAATTACGGTGGCAACTGAACAAGCTTAAACTTATTCAAGTGAATTTGATTATTTGGCCATAAGGTATATATTGACTTAAGTACACATTATATGTGATGCTTATTGATTAAGTAAGTTGATAGAGAATGTGTTTGTGTATTCGACATTTGTGGATATGTGGATAATACGATATTGATTTGATGTTGTTTACTTGTAACATCAGAGTATTCAATGGATGTATGAGTATTTATACATAAATAAGTTTGGCCATATGGCGATTTTATGGGTATGCAATCGGACATGTGGAATTTCTTATATAAATATATGTACTTTCGATTGTATGGAGTTAAGTTGTTTATGGTAATTATTAAATTGGTTATTTGTGATAGTATGTATTATGTACATTATGTGCGAGTTAACTTGAGGATGACAGAATCAGACTGATGAACAATGAGTGAATTGTATCAATGGTTGAATACAATGGTTATAGTTGAGTAGTTACTAATTCCTTTTGGGCATTCTATGTGTACATTTTTCCTCAGAAGTTTATGTGACTGTTTAATTTCAAAAGAAAAGCAAGTCTTATAGTATGAGAACGTTAACTAAACATATTAATAGATGAAGGTATTGTTGATCTAGTTGGGTTATATTCGACATTGTTATGTCTTTCTCTGATAATTTATTTCATTGTGTGGATATGAAAGTCGACGGTAAAATTTGTATGAAGTTAAAATTTTGTTTTTACTGATTTTTGTTCTGTTGAATCTCTATGAAGATTATATTGCTTTTGTTGCTGAGGATTTAGATATTTATGAGTGACATTGTTCTTTCTGGACATTTTCTGGGATAGCATTGAAATTGATATCATTCTATATGGGTTATAATTTTTAGATATCCTGTATAGCTCCATATGTTGAAATTTCATTATTTCGGTTTTTCCTATGATTCTATGCGATTATCTGCAAGAGATCTCTATATGACAGAGATGACTATGTTTATTATGGTTATAACTTCTGGCTTGAAATGTGAGACTACAGTAGTACCATCCCCAGAGTTATAGAAGTTATGTCTCTATAATGGTTGCTACTAAAATCATATTTGATTCTTTACTGTGTTCAAATGCTTCTTTAACAACCAGGATGAGATTTATTATAAGGTCGAGACATCGTTCCTAGTAAGACCCAATGAGTTCTCCTTGGTTAAGATAATTTAAGTAGAATTCAAAGTTTCGGCGATTAATTGTTGCTTCGAGATACAGTGTCTATGCCGAGAAACTCTGAGATTTGTATAACCATTGTTATAGGTGGCTCACAGTATTAGTTAGTTTGATAGTACGAGAGTAACATGATGTGTGACATTCTGAGATTTGATAATTATGAACGAGTGTGAACTATGATATCCCTGGCTTTGTGGGTTATAGACATAAGGTGTTGATTATAGAGTTATCTGTTCCTGAGAGGATGTACAGCGAAAGCTAGATCAGAATTTCAATTATGAGATTAAAGAGAATTGAAATTTGAAACCATGTGTGAATTTGATATGTATTGTGTGGAAGCAAATCCTAAATCTACCTTCTGGTAAGATTTTCGAGGACGAAAATCCCTAAGGGGGGGAGAGTTGTAACAGTCCGAATTTGACCCTAATTGGAAATGTGATTTCGGGATCACGACTCCGAGTCCGAGAAATATTTTAATATTATAATTCGAGTCAGTTATATGCGAATTAAGGTGTGTGGAAGTTTCGTATAAAAATTTAACTGATTGGGTGCTCAATTAGTTAAAAAGGACTAAATCGCTTAACTAGTAAAGGTGACCTTTTATTTGATTTATGGTTAGATTGATGTGGCTTTATTTTAGTGAAGCCCTTAAAGGGTAATATAACTATTTTAAGTTATAGTGGACGGCTATGTGGTCTTATAATATGTTTTTAAGTATTATTTTATATGTTAAAGATTATATTATAATTGTTTTATGATTTAATACTAAATTATAATAAAATCCCACTTGAGAACAACTTGATTTTAACCTGATCAGAAATGTGATTTCGGGACCACGAATCCGAGCCTAAGAGGTATTATAAGATTATGTTTTGTGTTTGTTATGTGTGTTTTAGTAAGTGTGAAAATTTCGTGGAAAATTTTAGCTATCTGAGTGTTTAATTTATTAAAAAGGTCTAAATTGCAAGAAAGACCATTGTAGTGGGCATTAATAAAAAGGGGAGCTAAGTGAATTGTCCATTAAACATGGGGATTTGCATGTCAAATTCCCCATAATTAAACAAGTGGACGGCAAGCATGCAAGAATATTATGCTTTCTATGTATTCTTTTTATCTTAAGTATTATTATATGATAAGCATGCAAAAGGGGTGAATATGAATTTAAAACAAAAAGAAAAATCTCTTTCTTCTTCCATTATTCATGATCTACCCGAAACACCATCAAGGAAGGGGGAAGAACCTTCATCTTCTTCATTCGGCCATTGCATGTGGTACTAAGGTAAGTAGTTGAGTTTTATTTTAGTAAATTCCTATTAAATTGAGTTGGTTATCTTAATCTTTATCAAAACCATATTAAAATTTCTAAGATTTGGTACACCTAGATTCGGCCATGAAGGTGAAATTGTTGTTGTTGTGTTAGTAAATACATGATAAGTTGAGAAAGGGATTTGGAGGAAATAGAGAATAGTGGTTTTAATTGTTTGAAATGTCATGGAAATTATTGCAAATTGAGCATAGAAATGCCCCTTTTCATTCGGCTAAGGTTTGGGTAAATGTTTATGATGTTGAGGTAAGCTTTTAAGCAATTCATATTGCATAAGAATTCGTCTAATTGATGACCTTGATGCTTGGAATGATTTGTCTTTGAGCATGTGTATATTCGGTTATGAATATATATATATATATATATATATATATATATAAGGTTTTGTATTGATTGTTTTAATTCAATTGTAAAGGAAATGTGTACACTTATAACATGCTTGAATGATTTGCAAATTAGGAGTGGTTGGCGAATGCAAATTAATGAATAAGTTATATAATTATTTTTGGTTCGATTATGCACATGCAAGCGAATTAAGGGTACATTGGTTCCATTGAGTGTTTGGATCTATTTGGAATTTGGTATGAGCAATGTACATGTGATACCATATATGATGAATTAAATGCCATGATTGTTATTTAGTATAAGAACAAATTATGAGCATGTGTATATTCGGTTATGAATATATATATATATACATATGTGCTCTTGTTGGATTATTATATGATTATTTATTGTGAAAATTTGTTATGTCTAGATATGTGTTCGGTTATATAAATAAGATGATTTGAATTGATCACATGAGTGCATTATAAGCATGTTTTTATATGGATAATATTAGTACTTGAGTAGTGCATGAAAGCAATAAAAATTGGATATAGTGATTTGCTAGCCGAATAAGGCATGGAAAGGATGGCAAAATGTATTCATGATCATACTTGAATGGTTCTTTTTGATGTAGTCAAATGCGCATAAGATTTTTATGTTAATGAGATATGCTTGTTCATAATACGAAATTGTTAATGTCGTAATTGTTTACGGATGTTAAGTTGTGTATAAGTATGTAAAGACTTATGAAGTAAAGTATTTAAATTTGATGAGTGTTCGAATATTATTAAGGTGACATGCAGGTGATTAGAGTTATGTGGCTTGTAAAGTATGTATACATGGTATAACTTACGGCATGTTTAATTGTTGGAAATTGATGATATACTTGGTATGATTTCAATTGAATTTTTAGGTAGGATCCATATGTATAATGTGAGGTATAAATACATGCAAATGATACACCCGATTAAATTATAAATCGTGTAATGAACACTGTACTATATCTGTACCTATGTGGTGGAGGTTTAAGCTTTATGAATATATATATATACATATATATATATATATGAATGTGAATAAGTAACAAGCTTGAGTAACGTGCAATTTTGTGACACCGAACACTAAGTGTACGAATTTAATGTCTGAATCCTATGTGTGCGAAATCGGCTAAAGAGCAGTATCTGTGCGATCAATTGAGACCTCAAGGATTGAATTCAGTATGTTGATATTATGAGATCTTATCATCCGAAATTTGGTATACATGTTAAAGGGTGGTTTGGGTGGATCGTTATTTTAGAAGTATAAATTAATATAGCTTTCAGGCTTTGATGCCTAGCAAGCCTTGTACTGGTGAAAGTGTTCAGGCTTTACGCCTAGCAGGCGCTACGCCGGGGAATTATTATAAGTATATGCTTAAAGAGGTTTTGATGATGTGGAATTTAAACCTGGTAAATGAGCTCGATGTTCAGGTATGTGTGAGTCTATTTGTTAAATGAAAATAAGGTAAGTGAAGTTCTTAACAAGGAACATGGATTATACGAGAAAGGTGATAATATGTGTTTATGTGATTAACTAAATTTAGTTTTTTTTTTAAATTGAATTAATATGTTTCTATGGTGAATTATTTGCTTATGACTTACTAAGCTTTCAAAGCTTACTTTGTGAAATTTTCCTATGTCTATAGAGTTTCCAAGGCTTGCTCGGGTTGGAAGTCAAAGGAGATCGCATCACACTATCCAATTGTGGTTTCGGTTAATAAATGCTTGGAGATTTAGTTACATGGCATGTATAGTCTAGTTTTACTATTGTTGGGTTGAAGTTGTGTATGTACTTGTATAAGCCATGCGAAAATGGCTATACTTTATGTATAAGTATGATTAACGTTTGGAGTTTAAATGAAACAGTTTTTAGTTAACGCCAGTAATGTGATTTTGAGAAATCACCAAAAATAGGAGAAATGGAATTAGAGAGTGAATAAGATATAGAATTAAACCTTAGTGTGTCTATTTTATTACGAAAGAAACAGAATAGGCAAAAGATTTATATATTATAAGATAATTAAGTTTAAACGAGACTTGCTCTGAATGAATCCTTGAGTCACTGTCCGGTTTTGGAAAATTGTCAAAATTGTACAAAAATAATTTTGGAGCATGGTTCATATGATTGAGTCTATTTTGCATTGGTATAAACAAGAACACCATTGGAAAATTGTGCAATTAGATAACTGCAGTTTTATAGAGACAAGTCAGAACTGTCCAGCAGTGTAATAAGGGTAACTTTGAAGAATAAACTGTACTAATTGGCCATATGAAAAATTCTAGAAAAATTATGGTGAATAGATATAAGAGTCTAGTTTCAAGGAAAATTTACGGATCTGAATTTTAAATTTTGTAACTCAAGTTATAGCCAAATTAGTCGGCACGACACAGTTTGACAGCTTTAAGATTTTTAGGTTTTGAACTTGTAGTCAAGTCTAGTAATGCCTCTCACTGGATTCCGGCGATGGTCTCGAGTAAGGGGTGTTACAGCAGGGTTCACACGCCCATGTTGCTTGAGGACACACCCGTGTACTCATTCACACGCCCATGCCTACAACCGTGGAAGGTTACTGACTTTATTCACACGGCTTTGACACGCCCGTGTCTACCAATCGTGTGAAGCTACTGACCTCAACCACATAGCCTAAGCACACGCCCATGCTTTGAACGTGTGTCTTACATGGCTCATACACACGGCCATATAAAATGACCGTGGTCTAACTTGATTTAAAACATTAGGGTGCAGGGTTAACAGGGTCTAGACACACACCCGTGTGTCTAACCGTGTAGGCAATTAGAGGCTATTTACCAAGCCATTTGCCTCCCTTAAATTAAGATCATCTCAACTTCAACCAATACAAATCATTAATAATATAACTTTTATGAACCTTACTACATATTTCATTGACATCTATTTACAAACAACTTAAACAAGTTTGGCCAACCACTCAGCCATATACAAAAGAATAATAACACGATAACCTATATAATGGCCTTACAAAAAAATAACATGTTCTCAAATTGAATGAATCCTATACATGCCATACTTAGTAATATAATTTGGCTATACCAAAATAAGGGTCGATAGTGTGCTATGAACTCCGACTCCAATGATCCACAATTTGGCTTGGTGGGACTACATAGAAAGAAACAATCAAAGACGTAAGCATTTAACTTAGTAAGTTTGCATGTATAACACAAAAAAAATAAACTTGCTTCATATAAACCATTTGACATAAGAATGGTATTATTATCTCATCTATAAAGCTTACTTACTCATACATGATTCTTACTTGTCCCATGGTACTTACTAATCCCATACTTGTAAGGTAACAAGGTACCTGTATCTCTTGATCACATTGATCAGCATAAAACATAATAATGTCTTCTAATTCATCATTCATAACATGAATAATATTCAATTTCAATTTGATAATGGCTTTGCTTTCTTAACGTTCGTGTTTTCACCTTTGGCTTTACTCATTGCCCGATAAATTTCTATGAATTACCGGAATACTAGAATCTCATGAACTTGATGCCAATGCCATACTCTAAATATGGACTTATGTGGAAGATCTCTTCTTGAACCAATGCCAAGCTTGCCTTGGTCTTACATGATAACATATTTAATGCCAACCTTGAGCCCTTGGACTTACATGATAACTTGTTCAATGTCAAGCTTGGGTCCTTGGACTTACATGATAACTTGTTCAATGCCAAGCTTGGGTCCTTGGACTTACATGATAACTTGTTCAATGCCAAGCTTGGGTCCTTGGACTTACATGATAACTTGTTCAATGCCAAGCTTGGGTCCTTGGACTTACATGATAAGTTGTTCAGTTTCCGATGCCAAGCCTTGGCTTGGTCTTATACGGACTTTCTTATCTCATGTACTAGACCGTATATCCAGGGTAATTCATCTTCAATCGGGAATTTCTCTTGTTTAATCTTATTGACTTCTTTGTTTGACATAACATTAAACCATTCATGATAACAATGTGTATTATACTAAGCAATTAAATGATAAATTCATAAAGCTTAGAACTCATACAAACTTACCTCAAAACACAAAATGTATGTAGTTACGAAATTTAGTCTTCGACTTTGATCTTGCCTCAGTTTCGATCCGGGCTTCGTTTTTCTTGATCTATAATCATAAATAGATCATTTAATAATCTTATTGACTAAATTGACTCATAACTCATACTTTGGTAAAATTACTAATTTGCCCCTATACTTTCTTATATTTACACTTTTGCCCCTAGGCTCGAAAAATGATTTTCTTGCAACTTTCTTAAACATCATGCTTATCTGAATCATTTTCTCTACTATAGCAATCATCAATTCTCTCTAGTTCTAGCATGTATGACCAAATTTTATAATCATTACAAAAAGGTCCATACCATCATTTTTCATGAAATTCATTAAGGAAAAGATGTTTATCTAACATCAAACTCTCATAAACTTCCATAAAACATCATTTAGCATGCATGTCATTCATGGATAAATTTTTAAACATGCATCTTAGCTCATCAAATAGCTAAAAATAGCTTACTCATGCTACCGGGACTTCAAAAATACGAAGAATATCAAAAATCGGGCTTAGGAGCACTTACTAGCAAGCTTCAAAAATTGAAGAACCCTAGCTATGGCTTCTTTCAATTTTCGGCAATGGGGGAAGAAGATGATGAGATTTTTATCATCTTTTTCCTATTTTAAACACTTAATAGACAAATGACCAAAATGCCCTTCCTCTTAAAAATTTCTATAACACCATCTCAAGGCCAATTTTGTCCAAAATAATATTTTTGGAAAATTTGCTATTTAAGGATTTCTAATTACTATTCTAAAGCTATTTCATACAAAAAGCTTCTAGAAACTCATATTTTGCAACTTTTTACAATTTAGTCCTTTTGGACCAATCCACCACAATTTAATAAAATTGCTTCATGAAACATTCATACTAGCATGGAAACATGGCATAAACTTTGTAAACTCATAAATTCACCTCGGATTCGTGGTCTTGTACCACTATTGAACACGAACACGAACAAAGAAATCCCTCTTGAGGTACACAATATCTTCTCATACAGAACAATTGAGGTAAGCAATCCTATATTCAACAGTTTTAAGGTAAACGCTTCTCGACTTAAACTTTATCAAGAAAATAGAACTATAAGAATGAGGGAAGATATTCAAACCTTTAAACCTCCCTGATTTTTTAATTACGAGGAAAGTCTAGCTTAAGACTATAAACGAGCGCTTCTCGGAAGGCAACCCGAGCACTAACCCTATTTACTTTCACATTTATTTTTATTTTATTTTATTTTCTTCTCTTAGTCTTAAAAATTTTGTTTGAAATTAACCAAAAGTGCATATTTCAAGGCCACACGGCCTTGCACACGGCCGTGGCCGTAGCCGTGTGGAAGTATAGGATCTCCGTACTGACAGATCAGACACAGTACAAGTTAGAAAGAATCAAATCCCCCAGTCACGGACTCCAACCACTCCTCACGGGCACCGACACAGTGCCACGGTCGTGCCTTACGACCGTGTGAAGATACGGACTTGTCACCAACGGGCGCGGCTGGCTAAAAAGCGGCCGTGTGAATCAACACGCCCACAGCTAACAAGCGTGGGAGAAACGAACCAAGCCTTGCCACGGCAGTGCGAGGCGACCATGTGAATCGACATGTCCTCGGTCCACGGGCGTGAGGGATTGTCAGAATCCAAAACTCTATTTAAAACCACCCCCACCCCCTTTTCTTCTCACCAACTATCCATCTTTCTTCTTCCTTTTCCCTTTACCAGATTTCTCCCTTCTCTATACCAATTCTCTAAACCCTTCAGCTATACCATGTCAAAGAAGTGGAAGAAGCCAAGCATAGTCTCACTGAGGGAGACCCCTATACATAAGTTCATGCCGGCCGCTTCATCCACTCGCCAAGCCAAGGGTCTTAAAGATCATTTAGTTTCTATTTTTCTTTTCTCTTTTGCTTCAATTTCCTTTCCTTTGACTATCTTATGCTTAATTTAGTTTATTTTACTTTAGTTTCTTAGTGTCAGGTTCGTCAGGCTACTAGGGAATCACACCAACCATGACCATAGCCACGCCACTTCTACCACCGCCAGCACCCCCGCAGCCTTAAAGGGTATACCCACCTCGCGAACCATCCAACAATAAGGACTTCTCAGTCCATTAATCTTTTCTTTTACTTTTATTTTCCTTCTTAGTCTCCTTCTCTTTATCTTTCTCGTCTTTAAATATATAATTAGTTTATTTTAATTGTGTCTTAATAACCCCTGGCTAATTCTTCTCGAGCTCCCCAATTTCTTCATCTAGCGCAGAGCTCGTTAGTAACTGCCACAACAAAAGATGGCACTTCTCACGTATTTTCCACATCCTCCAAGGCAATCATCCATAATTCAGGAAGTGTCACTTTTTCCCCTCTCTTTTGATTATCTAATAACTGTTATTATCTATCTTTGTACATTGAGGGCAATGTGCATCTTAAGTGTGGGGGGTAAAAGTGCCTAACTTTTTGCATTATTCTCAATCCCTGAGGATAAAAGTGCCTAACTTTTTTCATTATTCTCAAATCCCTGAATTATATCTAGTTCTTGAGTAAATTCCTCAAATTACTAATTAGGATGAAATTTCTGATGATTTATGATTTTATTGACATATTTTTGAGTAAGTCATAGTAAATTGTGCATTGATGATTTAATTTGAAGGATACTAGAGAATTAAGCATGATAAGTCTATTTTTCCAGAATTAAAATTTTTTAAGGTTGTCTACATAAATCTGAATATTACCATGAACTTTGAAATTTATGAGGTTGACATCAAATACCCATAATTTTTGTGAGATTTTGAGCCTTATAGAGCATACATTCTTTCGTGCTCACTTTATTTATTATGAGTGTGTCAACATTGATTTGTTATTCTAAAACTTGCTTCGATTATACATGTCAAGACCACACTTTTGATTTGATATACAGAGATGATAAAGGCACCTAGGATTTAACCCACTTACTCCACTAAAAACCTACCTTCATAATTAACCCCTAGTGAACCCCTTTGATCCTAACAACCCTTTTTATTGACTCACCAGCTAATATTAACCCAAAACCCTTTGTATTTGTTATCACTATTCCTTTTGACTACTCTTATATCGAGATTTGATTTGATAAGTTACTTAATTATATTATTTCAGTAGTTGAATTCATCCTTTATATTTGACTCGTTCTAAAAAAACAAAGTATATTCAGTATTTGTTTTATGTAATTGAGCTTATACGAAAAAATTCCAAATCTTAAAAAAAAAAGCTCGTATTATTAGTTTTCAATTGATGTAATTATTTTAGGATTAGTTCATTATTCTAGTTAGGTAAATTGTCAATTCAATCTCAATTCTAACCTTCCAATTCATCCTATATCCATACCCCTAACCTAAGCCCCGTTACAACCCTGATAAAGACCTTTTGATGTGTGTATCATCTCATATTACAGTGGTGGAGATTTGATTTTCAGGCAAGCCTATGTGATTAACTTTTCATGTTTGACTTTTGAGTGCTTAATTCTAAACCTTAAACACTTCGAGTGATTTGAGTGAATCTTTTACAAGGATATCAATCCTTGTCAGTTTTGAATTAAAGGTAATTATTTAGATAAAGGGAGACACCTACATTTTCGAAATACAAATGTATGACTTATCTTGTTTGAATCTTTAGGACTCTTTGAGTTAAAATTATCCAGGTATAAATTATCTATGAATTATGATAAGACATTGTTGATAGGAATTATGAATTATAGAAAGTTCATTTTAATTGTAAGTTGAGAATTTTGCTTGAGGACAAGCAAAAGCTTAAGTGTGGGGATATGTGATAAAACATAAAAGTAACATATTTTAGGCCCACATTTAGCATGCTTTTGGGTAATTTAAGCCTTGAATTGTGTAAATTGGTTCTTTTAATCCTTTCTTTTCATGTCTTATAACCAGGAGAGCACTAGAGGATGAAAAGAACGGAAAACGAGCCCAAAACGGAGTAAATGAGCCATATCACAAAATCCACACGGCCTGGGCCCAAGCCACACGACCGTGCCTCATTAAACAGTGTCGAACACGGCCTGGCCACGACTTACACGGGCGTGTGCCATGGGTGTGTCCCTGCCACGGCCAAGAGGAGTTTTACTCGGAATAGGATACTTGGAGGCAAAGAAACACATTCCAAAGCCTATTCAAACACCCTAGTAGGAATTCTACTTGAATTAGGATACTTAGGGGCCAAGTAAGGCATCCTAAAGTCTATATAAACACCCAAGGGGGGCAACTTAAGCGGGGAGTTTGGGAGAAGCCTTCTGCCAGGGCTTTTGTCAGGGCGGTTAGCTAGGCCAAGGAGCCAAGCCGAAAAGGTCAGATTTGTGGGAATCACTCGAACATAGCCAGTTGATCCATCTCCAGAAGTCAGAATTCTACTCAAGACGGTGGATCTCTCCTTCAATTCCTTCTGGGGGTTTTAGGGATTTCTTATGTTTGGTTTTATCTTTTCTTCTAAGATGTTTTCTTTATTTGTTATGAACTAAACCCTTCAGATACCTGAAGGGGATGAAACCTATAATGGATCTTGTTATTGTTTTTTGAACTGTATAATAAATACTTGATTTGTTGTTAATTATTTGTGCTTAATTCTTGTGTTAATATTTTCGGGATATTGATTCAAGTTGAATGTGCTTAGGTGGTGGAGCAAAAGTCTCTGCTTAAGAGTAGATATAGCATAATTAAGCGGAGTTGATCGCACGCCTAGAGATAGGGTGACGAGATTTTGCCGGATTAGGGTGAAACCTAATATTGGAGTCCATAGACCGAGTTAAGGCGATTCTAGGGGTTTTAATTAGAAAGAGATTTCAATTAATCAACCTAGGGTTAGACGTTATTCGCCTCGAGAGAGGGTTTAATATAAATTAGGGAATCCTACAGATCAAGTCAAGTGAATAAATCGTCTGGTTCAGTGTTAGATAACAAGTGAAGTCTAGGTGGATTCTTCTAAGGGTATCGTCTTAATCAACTGAGTTTTCCCAACAGTATTTCCCCAATTCATTATTTTTGTCTTTGCATCTTTAGCTTAATAGTAGTTAATTTAGATTAGATTAAAACAACTTCACTTTATTTTAGGCTAGATAATAAAAAGAAAGTTAGTATTAGTACTTTTAGTTCCTTTGGGTTCGACAATCAGGTCTTGCCTAAGCTATACTACTGTTCGATAGGTACGCTTGCCTCAATCGTTGTCAGAGTTAGTTTCCAGGTTTGATCATTCTCTTTATAAATTTTAAAACTCGACCAAACAACGATCATTAATATTTTCTGAAATAAGGCCATTGGAATTGTTTTTAGCTGGTATTTCTTATATTACTGCAAATTTATTAAACACGGGTTTTAAAACAATAACATCTGTTTTTAAATATCACGTTTTAGTAACGATTTAAATCAAGTTTCCGTAACAGACAAGTTTTTAAAAGCAAAATAATAAATGCATAATAAGGTTTTACAAAAGGAAATGATTTCGAGTAAAACTTGTTTTGTTAATAAGTAACGAAAATTGAAATTTTGAATCAGTAGAAAGTTTTGATTCGTAGACGATTTTTCTAACGAATGCATAGTTTTCAATCATCACTTGGTGTGGCACGCTAGATCCGGTCATAATGTCTATGCCGGGTTTGGGTTGTTACATGGACATTCAAAATGGGATCACATGGCCATGTCCCAGCCCGTGTCTTATCCCGTGTAACTATCTAACTTGGGTCATACAGCCAACTACATGCCCGTGTGACTAGCCCGTATGCACTTCAAAATGGCCTCACATGCCCATGTGTTAGGCTGTGTGCTAGGCCATGCCAAACCTGTAGGGTATACTACTTATGCCATACGGCCAAGTCACACGCCCGTGTGCTGGGCTGTGTAAAGCATACTGATTTAATTTCTAATTAAACACCAAGGGACACACGACCGTGTCATCTGACCGTGTGTCACACACGCCTGAGACACACGCATGTTTCGCTGCCTATGTGGGAAAAAATAGGATATTTACCAAGCCATCTTTCTCACCCAAATTGCAACCACCTAAAAACTTCAATTGACATATATCATAGCATCAATAGACATTCAAACCCATCTCAACTAAGAATAATTCATACCATTTCAATACCATCAACTACAAGGCACACAAGTACCACAATATGCTATTGAATTTTATATCAAATTCACATTCTCAAATCACTTAATAGTTAACTTCATATATGCATTTTCTTACCTCTAATCACACAAATCTTCAAATTTCAACCAAATGGTACTGCAAATACCAATTCAGAACAAGAATATATATGGCAATATTTCATAACATAACAAAAGGCTATTTGTACATACACATCCCCAAATATACCAAAATAAGCCAACTCTCATGGCTATACAAAACCAAACACTTAACATTTACAAGCCAACTCAAATGGCCAAATTCATTACCAAACTATATACCAGAATGACCATAATTCCTATACATGCTATATAACCAAATACAAAAGCTCAAAAGTACCAAAGTAGAAGCTCGATAGTGTGATGCAATCTTCGACAACTCCCAATCCGAGCTAGCTTCGATATTCACTATAAAACACGAAAAAGTAAATAGAGTAAGCTATAAATCTTAGAAAGCTCGTATGCTAAATAAGTGAAACTTACCAACCAATAATTCAATAACATAAAAATCATATAATGCAATTCAAATTTGAAGCATAACTTAACATATATATTCAATCCAAAGATTAAACACAATTTCTATCAATTTCTTTGATTCGATGATTGTATAGTTCACGTACATACCCGTACAAGCTCGTATCGATCTCATACCCATCCATATCTTTGATATACCCGTTGAACCATTTGGAATACAATCGGATACTCGGGAATCTCGCACCCTAAGTGCCAAATACATAGCCAAAGCTATTTCAATCTCATATATCATATAATGCTCCTCTCGAGCTATCAACGAGTCTGCTTACACAAGCTGGCGAGATTCCGCAACACATGCCGGATAACTCAGTGATAAATCGTAATAGTAACATATTTTAATCCCACATTTAGCATATTTTTGGATGATTTATCCCTTGAATTGTGTAATTTGGTGTTCTTAATCCTTTGTTTTCATGTTTTATACTCAGAAGAGCACCGGAGGATGAAAAGAACAAGAAACGGGCCCAAAACGGAGTAAATGGGGCATATCACAAAATTGACAAGGCCTGGGCCCAAGACCACACGGTCGTGCCTCATTCAACGGACTCGAACACGGTCCAGCCATGATTCACACAGGCTTGTGTCATGGGCGTGTCCCTGCCGTGAGAAAGAAGAGTTTCAGTCAGATTAGGGTACTTAGAGGCAAAGAAAGCCATTCCAAAAGCCTACATAAACACCCTCGAGGCCAACCTTCAGGGAGCGGGCAGCTAGGCTAAGGAGTCGAGCCAGAGGGGTCAAAATCGTGGAATTTACTCGAAGAAAGCCAGTTGATTCATCTCAAGAAGCCGGAGTCATACTCAAGATGAAGGATCTCTCTTCAATTCCTTCAAAGGGTTTTAGGGTTTTCTTATGTTTTGTTTTATCTTTTCTTTTGAGATGTTTTCTTTTGTTATTATGAACTAAACCCTCAGATATCTGAGGGGGATGAAACCTAAGATGAATCTTGTTATCGTTTGTTGAACTATATGATAAATACTTGATTTGTTTTTAATTATGTGTTCTTAATTCTTGTTTTGATATTTTCGAGATATTAATTCAAGTTTGATGTGCTTAGGTGGAGGAGCAAAAGTCTCTGCCTAAGAGTAGATCTAGCATAATTAAGCAGAGTTGATCGTACGCCTAGACATAGGGTGGCGAGATTTTGCCGGATTAGGGTGAAACCTAATATAGGAGTCCATAGGTCGAGTTAATGGAATTCTAGGGGTTTTAATTAGAAAGAGATTTCAATTAATCAACCTAAGGTTAGATGTTAGTAGCCTCGACGGAGGTATTAATATAACTTAGGGAATCCTACGGATCAAGTCAAGTGATTACATCATCTGGTTCAGAGTTAGATAACAAGTGAAGTCTAGGTGGATTCTTCATCGGTTATCGTCTTAATCGGTTGGTTTTTCCCAAAGTTATTTTCCCTAAATCCTTCTCTTTGTCTTTGCATCTTTAGCATAGTAGTTAGTTAATTTTAAATTAGATAACAATTCCCTTAACTTCTAAGCTAGATAATAAAAAGAAAGTTAGTATTAGTACTTCAGGTACCCTTGGGTTCGACAATCCGGTCTTGCCACTAAGCTATACTACTGTTCGATAGGTGCGCTTGCCTTAATCGTTGTCATAGTTAGTTTTCAGGCTCGATCATTCTTTATATAAATTTTTAAGACTTTGACATCGCACATCAAGTTTTTGGCGTCGTTGCTGGGGAACCAGAATATTAAGAAAGCTAAATTTTTATTACTTTAGTCGTATTATATTTATTTTTGCAATTTATTTTTACTTTTCTAAATTTTCTTTTTTTCTCCCATTCAGGTATCTCTGGTTTATGACTAGAAGGAACCCGACAGGACCCCTACTTTACGATAGTGATAGTGAAGGTACAGTTCGCAGAAATCGTAGAGAAATAAGGCGAAGCTTAAACTACATAGAAGAAGGGCAAGAAGGCGAAACCAATCCTACTAAAGAAATGGCTGAGAACAATCCACCACCTCCAGAGATGGCCGACAATCATGCTCCACGTACTATGTATGATTATGCTAAACCTACTTTAACAAGAACTGAGTCAAGTATTGTTAGACATGTTATTGTCGCAAGTAATTTTGAATTGAAACCTAACACAATTCAGATGATATATCAATTTGTTCAGTTTGATGGTCTGTAGGATGAAGATCCAAATAATCACTTGGCGAATTTCCTAGAATTTTGCGACACCTTCAAGATAAATGGCTTTACTGATAATGCCATCCGTCTTCGGTTATTTCCCTTTTCTTTGAAGAATAAAGCCAAACAGTGGTTGCATTCTCTTCCACGAGGGTCAATCACTACATGGGATCAAATGGTTGAAAAATTTTTATTAAAATATTTTCAGCCGGCCAAAACAGCCAAGTTAAGGAATGATATCTCTTCTTTTGTGCAGATGGATTTAGAAACACTTTACGATGCATGGGAGAGATACAAGATCTATTGAGAAGGTGCCCTCACCACGGATTACCATTGTGGCTAGAGGTCCAAACTTTTTACAATGGGCTAAACCCCTCAACAATGCAATTAATCGATTCAGCCGCCGGCAGGACTCTGAATAACAAAACTCCTGAAACAACCTACGAGTTTATTGAGGAGATGTCATTGAATAACTATCAGTGGCAAGTTACAAGGACAAGGCCAGCAAAAGCAGACGGAGTTTTCAAGCTCGACGCAGTAACCATGCTATCAAATCAGGTAGAGATGTTAAATAAAAAGATTGATGGTTTGTGTTCCTCGCAGGTACATCCAGTTATGCAGTGTGAGACAAGTGGACGTGTGATGAATCCTAAGTACCCACCCTACGGACAGGGCATGGAGAGCGAACAAATGAACTATATGGGTAACAATTTTTGATCTCAAAATAACCTTAATAATAATACTTATAATCCTGGTTAGAGGAACCACCCCAATTTTTCATGGGGTGGTCAAGGAAATCAAACACAACAACCACCCCAAAACTTCCAACAACAACCCTATCCGTAGGAAAAGAAGCCAAACCTTGAAGAGATGCTGACAAAATTCATAGCAGTCTCAGAAACACGTTTTCAAAATACCGAGACAACACTTAAAAATCAACAAGCATCTAATCCAAGGGATCAAAAACCAGTTAGGGCAACTTGCTAAGTTGATCTCTGAAAGACCACAAGGAAGCCTACCAAGAAACACCGATACTAACCCAAAGGAGCAAATTCAAGCCATAACGGCTCAAGATATTGAAGGGTTAGACGAGCCCAATTTAAGGCAAGAGAACGTGGTAGAATAAGGTAAGGTTGAGGTAAATAATAAGCCAAAACCGGTAATCAAAGAATACCAACCTCGCATACCATATCCTGAAGCAATGAAGAGGGACGACATAGAGGAAAAGTTCGATAAGTTTCTTAAAATTTTAAAGAAATTGCATATTATCTTACCGTTTCTTGAAGCTCTTTTGCAGATGCCAGATTCTAGGAAATTTTTAAAGAAGCTATTGACAAATAAGCGGAAGATAGACGAAGAACCGCATGTGGAACTGAACGCAGTATGTTCAGCAATGTTGCAAAATAGACTACCACGAAAACTAAAAGATCCAGGGAGTTTTATGATTCCATGCTTAATTGGTAGTTTATCTATTAACAATGCTTTAGCTGATTTAAGGGCAAGCATAAATGTCATGCCTTATAAATTGTATAAACAACTAGGTCTAGGGAAACCCAAACAAACTAGGATGAGCATTCAATTAGCTGATAAAACTATTAGAATTCCTAGGGGTATAATTGAAGATGTGCTAGTGAAAATTGATAAATTTGTATTCCCAGTAGACTTCGTAGTTCTAGACATGGATGAGGACAATAGTATCCCCTTAATTTTAGGAAGGCCCTTTTTAGCAACTGCCAAGACTAAAATTGATGTCGACGCAGGTGAACTCATACTCTGTGTAGGGGACGAGACAGTCACCCTTCAAGCTCTCGATTTAGCTAGGACATCGAATAATCAAGGTGAGAACATAAATTCTATTCATAACCATTTGGCTAAACCTTCTTTTTAGGAAGCACCACAAAAGAACACAACTGAGACAGACCCTAAAACTCGTGCCAACAAAGAAATAACTCAGAAGGAACAAAGAGTTTAGATCGATAAACCAGATGAGTGGAAGACACATTTCAAGGAAAAACTAGGAATACATGAAGCAGAATCAAAGCCACTCTACGAGACAGACAAGTTCAAAATCGGAGATCAGGTATTCATAGATAAAGCAGACCCTCGAATATCTCCTCCTGACCCTAACACAAACAAAGAAATCCCTTTTAAGGTAATCAATGTTTTTCCATACGGAACAGTCGAGGTAAGTAATCCTATTTTTGGCACTTTCAAAATAAACGCTACTCGACTTAAGCTTTACCATGATAGGAAAACTAATAGCATGAGAGAGGATGTTCAACTTTTCAAACCACCCTGATTATGCGAATGAGAGGAAAGTCTAGCTTAAGACTTTAAAAGAGCGCTTCTTGGGAGGCAACCCGAGTACTAACCCCATTAACTTCTACATTTTTATTCTTTCCTTTTAGGACCTAACTATAAATTAACCAAGTGCAGATTTCCACACCACACGGCCTCACACACGGTCGTGGCCGTGGCCGTGTGGATATTACGGGTGTACGTACTGACAAGGCAGAGATAGTACGACGCAGGATGAAAAATATCTTTAAGCCACCGCCCTCAATCAAACACCACGGCCGTGCGGGGCGTCCGTGGCCAACACTATTTTACCAAACACGGGCGTGGCAACCTGCCCATGGGCGTGGGAGAAACGAACGAAGCATAACACGGTCGTGTGACACGGCTGTGTGACGTAACACGCCGATAATACACGGGCGTAGGGATGTACCAAACTTGAGTTTTTCTATTTAAACCACCCCCTACCTCTTCTCACCTACACTATTCTTCAGATCTCCCCACCCTTTCATACTTTTCTTCCTTGGCCATTATCCAAAGTCTTGATCTCCACAATAGCCATGTCGAAGAAGCGGACGGATTCAAGCACAGTCTCCCTGAGGGAGATCGATCTACATAAGTTCATGTCGGCTGCTTCATCCACTCGACAAGCTAAGGATATTTGAGGCCATTTAGTTTTTATTTTCATTTTCCCTTCTCCTTTATTTTCCTTTTCTTTGGTTTTCTTTTACTTAGTTTAATCTATTTTCTTTCGTTTTCTTTTATTTAGGTTCTAAAGGCTGCTAGAGAATCACCACGACCACGACCATAGCCACGAGCCCACAGCCTTAGAAATAACACCCACCTCGCGAACCATGCAACAATAAGGACTTTTCAGTCCATTCATCTTTTCTTTTATTTTTATTCCAATTTTTACATTATTTCTCTTTATCTTTCTTGTCTTTAAATATATATTTAGTATATTTTGAATTATTCTTATTATTTCCTGGCTAATTCTTCACGAGCTTCCTAATTTCTTCATCTGGCGTAGAGCTCGGTAGCAGCCACCACACCACGGGACTCCCAACTCAAGGAAACCATCCAAATTCAGGAAGTTTCACCTCTCCCTATCTCTTAAATTTCATATCTATCTTTGTTCACTGAGGGCAATGTGCATTTTAAGTGTGGGGGGTGAATATTTATTTCGAGAAAATGCCTAACTTTTTGCATTATTCTCAAAACATGCCTAATTTTTTTCATTATTCTCAAATCCCTGAATGATATCTTGCCTTTAAGTAATTTTCTCATATTACTAATTAGAATAGAATTCCCTGTGCTTCATGATTCTCTTTGATATGTTTCGAATAAAGTCATTGATAATTGTGCAGTGATGATTTAAATTTTAAGAAACTAGAGAATCAAGCATGATGAGTCTATTTTCAAAATTTAAAATTTTGTTATGTTGTCTACCTAAATCTAATTATTACCTTGAAGTTTGAAATTTACAAGGTTGATATCAAAAACCCATAATTTTTGTGAGATTTTGAGCCTTTTAGAGCATACATTCTTTCGTGCTCACTTTTTATTATGAGTGTGCCAACATTGATTTGTTATTCTAGAACTTGCTTCGATTATACATGTCGAGACCACGCATTTGATTTGATATACAGAGATGATAAAGGCACCGAAGTTTTAACCCACTTACTCCACTAAAAAGCCTACCTTTATAATTAACCCCTAGCGAACCCCGTTGATCCTAACAACCCTTTTTATTGACTCACCAGCTAATATTAACCCAAAACCCTTTGTATTTGTTATTACCATTCTTTTTGACCACCCTTATATCGAGATTTGAATTGATCAAGTGCCTAATTATATTATTTTAGTAGTTGAATTCATCCTTTATACTTGATTTGTTCTTAAAAAAACGAAGTATATTCATTATTAGTTCTACTAAGTGAGCTTACATGTTTAAATTTCAAATCTTGAAGAAAAAGCTCGTATTATTAGTTTTCAATTGATGTAATTATTTAGGATTAGTTCATTTTTTTTAGTTAGGTAAATTGTCAATTCAATTTCGATTCTAACCTTCTAATTCAGCCTTTATCCACACCTTTAACCTAAGCCCCGTTACAACCCTTTTTAAAGACCTTTTGATCTGTGTATCATCTCATTTTACAGTGGTGGAGATTTGATTTTCGGGCAAGCCTATGGGATTAACTTTTCATGTTCGACTTTTGAGTGCTTAATTTTGAACCTTAAACACTTTGAGTGATTTGAGTGAATCTTTAGTGAGGATGTCAACTCTTGTCGATTTTGAATCAGAGGTAATTAATTAGGTAAGGGGAAACACCTAACGCTTTCGGGCTATAAATGTATAACTTTGATTGTTTGAATCTTTAGGACCCTTTGAGTTAAATTACCAATGTATGAATTATCTTTGAATTATGATGAAATATTATTGATGAATATTATGAATCAAGGAAGTTCGTTTTAATTGTGAGTTGGGAAAACTTAAGTGTGGGGGTATTTGATAAACCGTAATAGTAACATATTTTAATCCCACATTTAGCATATTTTTGGATGATTTATCCCTTGAATTGTGTAATTTGGTGCTCTTAATCCTTTGTTTTCATGTTTTATACTCAGAAGAGCACCGGAGGATGAAAAGAATGAGAAACGGGCCCAAAACGGAGTAAATGGGCCATATCACAAAATCGACACGGCCTGGGCCTAAGACCACACGGCCGTGCCTCATTCAACAGACTCGAACACGGCCTGGCAACGATTCACACGGTCGTGTGTCATGGGCGTGTCCCTGCCGTGAGAAAGAAGAGTTTCAGTCGGATTATGGTACTTAGAGGCAAAGAAAGCCATTCCAAAAGCCTATATAAACACCCTAGAGGCCAACCTTCAGGGAGCAGATAGCTACGCCAAGGAACCGAGTCAGAGGGGTCAGAATCGTGGAATTTACTCGAAGAAAGCCAGTTGATTCATCTCAAGAAGCCGGAGTCATACTCAAGACGAAGGATCTCTCTTCAATTCCTTCAGGGGGTTTTAGGGTTTTCTTATGTTTTGTTTTATCTTTTCTTTTGAGATGTTTTCTTTTGTTATTATCAACTAAACCCTCAGATATCTGAGGGAGATGAAACCTAAGATGAATCTTGTTATCGTTTGCTGAACTATATGATAAATACTTGATTTGTTCTTAATTATGTGTTCTTAATTCTTGTTTTGATATTTCCGGGATATTAATTCAAGTTTGATGTGCTTAGGTGGAGGAGCAAAAGTCCCTGCCTAAGAGTAGATCTAGCATAATTAAGCGGAGTTGATCGCACGCCTAGACATAGGGTGACGAGATTTTGCTGGATTAGGGTGAAACCTAATATGGGAGTCCATAGATCGAGTTAATGCAATTCTAGGGGTTTTAATTAGAAAGAGATTTCAATTAATCAACCTAGGGTTAGACGTTAGTAGCCTCTACGGAGGTATTAATATAACTTAGGGAATCCTTCGGATCAAGTCAAGTGAATACATCATCTGGTTCAGAGTTAGATAACAAGTGAAGTCTAGGTGGATTCTTCCTCGGGTATCGTCTTAATCGATTGGTTTTTCCCAAAGTTATTTTCCCCAATTCCTTCTCTTTTTCTTTGCATCTTGAGCTTAGTAGTTAGTTAATTTTAGATTAGATAAAAATTCCCTTAATTCTTAGGCTAGATAATAAAAACAAATTTAGTATTAATACTTCAGGTTCCCTTGGGTTCGACAATCTGGTCTTGCCACTAAGCTATACTACTGTTCGATAGGTGCGCTTGCCTTAATCATTGTCATAGTTAGTTTCCAAGCTCGATCATTCTTTATATAAATTTTTAAGACTTTGACATCGCACATCACTCAGCCACCGATAGGACGTACGGACCAGCACCCAAATCATATAACCCCTATTGATATGGCATTCATATCCTAATCTATTCCTAAGGTTCAATCGGGATTTCTCATTTGCTGAATCACCGTCGAACATATTCGCAATGACGTATTTACAAATAATTCAATAATAAAGCATTTAAAACACAATTATATTAATGCTTATTAACATACGAACTTACCTCGAATGCAAAAACGATGAAATGAGTCGATTAGTCCAACACTTTGTTTTTCCCCCAATCTAAATTTGAACTTCACTTTTCTTGATCTATATGTAATCAAATTTAGCTTATTTAATTATCATTCTATTCAATTTAGCCCCAAATGCATATTATGACAACTTTACACTTTTGCCCCTAATATTTCAACATTTTTACAATTTAGCCTTTATCTCATAAAAACACAAATTCATGCAATTAGGTCCCTACCCATGCTAGTTGAATTTCATTTAGACCCATAGTAGCTCATATTTTTCATTTACTTCATAATTTAACCAAAAAATTTACACATTTAACAATTTAATCCCTAATTGGCAATTTTACCGAAAATCACTTTACAAATGTTGTTTATCTAACAACAAGCATACATTTTCTATCATCAAACATCAAAATACACATGTATTCATCAATGGAAAAACCCTAAACCTTTAACAATTTTGCAAATTAGTCCTTGGGCTAGCTAGATTAAGTTGTAATGATCTCAAAAATATAGAAATAATTAAAAACGGGACAAAAAACATACCTAATTGCAAGAATTGAAGACAGCCGAATATTGAAGCTTAAAAATGGCTTCTTTACACCCTAATTCGGTTGGATAAGATGATAAGAGAATATAAAATTGTTTTGTTTTATTTATTTAACCTTTAATTACCAAATACCAAAATTAACCTTTAAAATTATCACAAATTTCAAAATTACCAAGCCGCTATAATCCACTATCATATTATTGGGCTATTTGCCACTTAAAGACCTCCACTTTAAATTTCTATAGCTATTTGACACATTTAGCTAATAGAACACAAGTTTTACACTTCATACGATTTAGTCTTTTTTATCAAATTGAGCATTCAAACGATAAAATTTCTTAACAAAATTTTCACACAATCATACTATCATACTGTAGACCTCAAAATAATAATAAAATAATTATTTTGACCTCGAATTTGTGGTCCCAAAACCACTTTTTTGATTTGACTAAAAACGAGCTGTTACAATGAAATATGACAATTGAATTGTCAAAATCTTAATCGTATAAAAAGTTACGGAAGGGCAAAACCACATTAGTTTTACATCAGTTTAAGTAGATCACTCCATTATATATATATATGGATGAATCTATATTATTATTTAAAATCCTAACTGAGTTGGTGTCACCCTCAACCGGGTCCCCACTTGATTAAGGAAATTACAAACATAACCTTAGTATACTTTGTCTTTTTTAAATTTTTAATAAAATAAGTAAAAAATTGCACATGGTGATATTTGAAGCTACCAACGTTTTTAAAATATTTTCATTAACACTTCAACCAAAGATTTACTTTATTTTTTTTATATATTTCAATGTTATTACATAAATTCTTGGTTAATTTATAAAAATATGCTTTACATGGCAATGAAATCGAGCCCTGTTGGATGCGTTTTCACTTTCTCTATCCAACAGCAGTGAAAACGCGTCCTGTAGAATGTGTTTTTAGGCAACGGTAACATTTTCCCCTAACGTTCGCAATTCCAACGACTACATCCCCCAACAACCATAGTTTTTCTTATATAAACCCCTCAAAACTTCATTCTTTTGCATTCAAGCCTATTCTTTCAATAATTTCAAAATAAACCTTTCTCTCAATCATATTCTCTTTGATTTTATTTTATTCCATATAATTTGTAAAATGGAAAATCAACTTATTCGTTTGGATGACAAGCACATCTCCGGTGACCAATTACAAATGGTAAGAAAATATTATTAAATTGTTTAACTTTAATTAGTTAATTATTATGATGTTAGCATTATTAATTTTATAATTTTTTATGTTTATATACTCAGGCCAAAGATCAGATTTTTGAGACATGCATACACAATTTAAGTGTAAGTGCATCGATTGCCATTCATGGACACTTGCGAAATGCGAAATTCTTGTTCGTGGCTCGTATGCTCAGGTGGACTAAATTGGACCCCCCACTTATCAGTACTTTGATGGAAAGATCGAGACCCTTGCCAGGCTATATGATGTGTCAATAAAAGGTATAGCCCAGACGGATAACCTGACACAAATGTATAAGATTAGCTTGGACAACATCAGATGTGATTTGTACCTATGTATTGAGTTCTTTTACGATGTTTCATTGGGTAACATTCATGATACAAAAATATGGAAATTGAAAATTTTGAAATATGCCTATTGATCATAAGTAGTGAAATGGAGGATTTAAGGACAAGTTTTTAGTACATTTACATATGATTGAAATGTGGTTAAATTGAATATTGATGATATGAAATTTTATGATTGTTTTTGAAATGTTATATGGTTGAGTATGAATCAAACTCACATATTGTTGTTGTGTAATGCCATGTTAGGTGGACTTGTTTTTACATTTTTTTGTATACCTATTGAATAGATAAGGTAATTTAATTGTTTATATTTTATGAGCTTACTAAGGATTCATAATACTTACTTTGTCATATTTGTTTTCCCTTTAGATTTTGGACATTCGGATCGTGTTGATCAGATCTACAAGAAACTCACGCCATCCGTCTTTCGATTCGGTAGACTTTTGATTGTTTGAGCTAGTTTATTTGTGGCATGTACATAAGAGAGTCAAGTGGTTGTAATGTTAAGTATGTTTCTAGTATAATTGATGTTTGAAAACTTGTCGCGACTTTTGGATGTGATAAAATGTTTATGTTTAATGCTTTGCTATTTTGGTATACAAATATGGATGAACATGTTCAATAGGTTATTGTATTTATGTTACTTGTGACATGGACTGAATGTATGATACGAATTGATTGGGCGATTAAATATTAGGTTTTGGGTATGGAAATGGTATGTTTTTAAATAAGTTTATAATTGGAAAAATGCATTTTGTGGTCACGTTTAGAGTCGACATGAAGTAGGCACCAAATGGCATATTTTTGTCCCACACAACTATCTGTAACACACGGACTAGTGACATAACCATGTGCCCATTGATAAGTATGAAGCATTAGAATCACACGATTCTCGATTGTCACACGGGCTGGCCATACTCCCATGTGAGTACTATAGATTTAGTCATCTAGATTTCACACAGCCTTAGTTAGTTACACAATCTAGCCACACGACCGTGTGACATTTGATGAAATTTTTGGTGTTTGATCCACACAATTGCAGTTTGTTACACAACCGTGTGACCCATGTTTTGTATAAGTGTCGTTATCATTTAGAAAACGTTGTATTTTGGTCCCTGTTCATTCTCGTGTCAAACTTAGAGCTCACGTAAGCTCGTTTAAGACTTGAATTTTTTTAAAAAAAATAGTATTGAGTGCTTGATATGATCAAAGTTACTGTAATTTGACTATTAATTGTTCACAATTGATTTGTTTTGTACTGTAGCATTCTGTAACTCTATCTTGGTGACAGGGACAAGCGAGGGGTGTTACACTCATGCCCTCGAATTGAAAGAAGAGTTCGATTCATTGAACGGTGATATGCGATAGTTAACAATATTCATTAAAGGGTCATATCTATGGATATGACATTGTTGCCATCTACTAATTTATATTTTCAAGTAGGTTTTTAATCTTTGGGTCTCAACAATTTAAGAGAAGAAATTTTTCCCTCCAATTGATTTTACAAAAAGGATTATTTGTTGACATGGGCATGGTCAAATTGCTACTTAAGGACCTCTAGCTCTCTAAATCATACTTTTTTATTCTCACATTGACCCCACTAATTTTACCAACTTTACAATTTATTTCTTATGCCTTACTTACTAAACCCTCTAATTTATGCACTTAATAACTCTAATTAATGACATCCAAATCCACTATCGTACTCATTCCCCGAAACCACTCGGTTTAATTTCTCAAAATGGCTTGATTTAAACACCAACAAAAAAATAGGTCATTACACTTACATTTATTATAAGTTAATATTATATTTAAAATTGTAATTAAATTTTTTGAATTGAAATAAAGGTCGTATTGTAGTTCATATAAGTTATATAAATTTATATATGATATTTGACATGTTAATAATTCATTTTATATAGATTTTGATACATTCGAATATGCATTTTGTGTTTATAGTTTTGGTAGTTTGCATAGTGTCATACTGAATAAATGGTATGTTTGTGTTGTGCCTCAATGATGCATTCATAATTAGTCACGGTGATTCAATAGAGACAAAATTAGATATTTACATTATGCTCATGTACTGATACTATTATGGCTTTATATATATTAAAAATCAGAGAGTAGTTGAAGAGTTTGTTTTCGGCCGTGTTAAAGTGAAGGGGAGCTGTGAAATGTCCATCTGTTTCTTGTTACTTTTTCTTTTGTTCATTAATTGTTTTTTTCGATCCTTATGTTTCCTATAGACGGTTTTCTAAATCAGTATTTCTTCATTTTTGTTTTTAATAAATAGCAGGCCATTTTATATTAAAAAAAATTCCTTGTGTAATGTCAAATTCTCTTTTTTTGGCTAAGTTAAAAATGTTATTGATAAATTAAAAACGGGTAAATTATCAAAAAAAGGCCCCTTTTTTTTAAAATTTACGAAAAAATATATTTTTTCTAATTATTTACCGGAATGGGTCATTTTCCTCGAAAGCGCATTTACCTCAGCGCGATGTCGGGGTATGTGCCAGGAGAACGCATCCCTAGGGGAGAGTTTTCTGCCACATCAGCAGAAATCGCGTCCTTGAGGGCGTGCTTTGCTGATGTGACAAAAACGCTTTCCCAGTGACGCGTTTTTAGCCCGCCCCAACAACCTTTTTTTTTTACCGTTGGAGGCCCAACGGTAAAAAAAAGTATAAAATCCCCCTTTCATTTTTTTCACACAAAAGTCCTTACACTATTTCTCTCAAATTTCTCTCAACTTTTTCTCAAATTTCTCTCAAATTTCTCTCAAATTTCACAAAAATCCTTTAATTTTTACAAAAAAAAAACCCTATTTAAAAGTTTTTTAAATTAGTTTTTTATTTTAAATTTAAAAATATTTGATCGTGTTAGCAATGGCTGGAGAATTAATTCGTCTCAATAATAAACACATCTTCGTTGATCAAATGACAATGGTAAGTTATAATTTTAATTTTTCAATACTATTTAATATTTTTTAGGTTTATGCAATTTTAATTAATTTTTATTTTATAATTTTTTATAACAGTCTGTAGATCCGGTGTTGCAATGCTAGATTCGTAAAATGCCTGGTCCACCATCGCCGTTGATCGAGAATTACTTGCGGGAAGCGGGTTTTTGGCACGTGGCCACGATAAGCCAAGGGTGCAAGTTGGACCTGAAGCTAATCAGTACATTGATAGAGAGGTGGAGACCAGAGACACACACTTTCTATTTTCCATGCGGAGAGTGTACTATCACTCTGGAAGACGTGCAGTTGCAATTGGGATTGCCGGTGGATGGGTACATAGTCACCGGGTCCGCAACTTCTAGTGATTGGGGAGCCGTATGCTACGAGCTTTTGTGTGCTATTCCGGATAACATTAACGGAGGTCAGATCAAGATTGCTGGTTACTGGACACATTCTCAGAGCCGAATAATGATTTGACTAAATTAGAAAGAATATGGTATGCTTGGGCATACATTCTTGAGATGATTGGAAGCTATCTGATGCCGGACTTTTCACGAAACCTCGTACATCTGAAATGGTTGCTGAAACTCGTTAATTTTAGAGCAGCCAGTGAATTGAGTTGGGGGTCTGTCGTGCTAGCAAAATTGTATCGGGAGATGTTCGGGGCAACGCGATCGAATAAAGCCAAAATCGAAGGTTGTCTATCACTACTGCAATCATGGGCACAATTTCGCTTTCCATTTTTACGTCCTCAAGTGGACCACCCATATACATTCCCACTAATAACGAGGTAAATTTAATATTAGATTTTATAATTATTACGTAGATTTAAAATATAATTGTATGTTAAAAATTTATTTAATTAGGTGGAAGCATTCGGCGAGTTATGTTGGAATACCTACCTCGCTTGAAGATATACGGCTTCTATTAGACCAATGGTCGGAAGCACAAGTATTAAATAAAATATATTTTTGTAATAAAATAGTCGTTTCGTATTTAGTATTTAGTATTTAGTATTTAATATTTAGTATTTAGTATTATGTATATAACTAATATTTTTATCATGTTAATATAGTTTTAATGGACACCATACAAGGATCTGGTAATTCGGGCAGTAATTCCAGATGAGTTCTTTCAAAATCCAAACATTTGGCATGTAAAGATCACATTGGTCAACTATGCCACCGTGGAGATGCATCAGTCAGATCAGGTTCTGCGACAATTTGGATTCCGACAACCGATTCCCGTGGCACCTGAGGTGCTCGATGATGAGCACAAAGTCGACTTATGGCAGTTGCATACGGATTGGCCAAGATTTTGGCCAGCATATATCGAATTGTGGGAAAACAAGTATGATTATATACCTACTTGGGAATCGATCATCGTTCCTGAGTTAGTGTGCGTTTCGAAATACATGCCATGGTTTAGGATTCATCGAAAGCCGTATTTATTGTCAGAAGAGGAGAGGCGACGGTAACTTCGTGTACAAAGGGAACGACAGAGCCCTTTAAATCCAATGAGAAGAGATGATGGGATCGGCCCATCAACAGTGCCGATACAATCACCGGGCCCATCAACAGCGCCCACACAATCACCGAGCCCAACACTTCAGCCGACGCACCCACATCACAACCTTTTCAGATTATGTCAGGTGCGTATCCTAACCCTTATATGTTTCCTTTTCCCAGTCCTATGGTAGGTTGGAATGCATGGCCCGGTTCGAGTCTGTTCCTGATTACTCCGAGTGGACCGTCGATCTATAGGCCGCCGTCGCATGAGGGATCACACGAGGCGCCATCGGGGAGCTCTTCTTTTTACCATTCTTCTTCGCCTTATGGGATTCAAACACCTCCGCCATGGCTGATGCAAACACTTTCGCAGTCATTATTTTATCAAGGTGGGTCATCCTCCCAATACCCACAACCAAACCCCCTGCCGGAGGAACCAGAATCCCCGCCAGAGCAACCACAACCCCCTCCGAAAGCTGGAACAAGGAGGAATCCAGCGCGTAACCGTCGACCACCCCCATGTGGCACTGATTCCGACCTGCACCAACATTGATTTTTTAATATATTTGTATAAGCTTTTTTATATTGTTTCATTTAATAAAATAAAAAGTTGTTTTTAATATTTTAATTGTAATTTACTTTTATATTTTTAACAAAATAAAAGTTGTTTTTTATATTTTAATTGTAATTTATTTTGTATATTTTTAATAAAATCAATTTATTTTGAATAAGGCAAAAATATTGCTAATACTTTTATATTTTTAATATATTTCTACAAAATTTTTTATATTGTTACATTTAATAAAATAAAAGTTATTTGTAATATTTCAATTGTAATTTAATTTTTATATTTTAATAAAATAAAATTTGTTTTAATATTTTAATTGTAATTTAATTTTTATATTTTTAATAAAATAAAAGTTTTTTTAATATTTTAATTATAATTTAATTTTTATATTTTTAATAAAAGTTGTTTTTAATTTTTTTATTGTAATTTATTTTTTATATTTTTAATAAAATAAAAGTTTTTTTTAATTTTTTATTGTAATTTATTTTTGATATTTTTAATAAATAAAAGTTGTTTTTAATTTTTTAATTGTAATTTATTTTTATATTTTTAATAAAATAAAAGTTGTTTTTAATATCCTAATTGTAATTTACTTTGTATATTTTTAATAAATCAATTTTTTTAATAAGGCAATATTTTAATATTTTTTTTAATATTTCGACAAACTTTTTTATTATTACATTTAATAAAATAAAAGTTTATTTTAATATTTTAACTGTAATTACTTTTTATATTTTTAATAAATAAAAGTTGTTTTTAATATCCTAATTGTAATTTACTTTGTATATTTTAATAAAATCAATTTTTTAATAAGGCAATATTTTTAATATTTTTATTTTTAATATTTCTACAAACTTTTTTATTATTACATTTAATAAAATAAAAGTTTATTTTAATATTTTAACTGTAATTTACTTTTTATATTTTTAATAAAATAAAAGTTGTTTTTAATATCCTAATTGTATTGGTTCAAGTAAGGACTAAATCGTAAATGTGAGAAAAGTTGTGGCTCAAGAGTAAATATTCAAAATTTGGGGGGTTAAAATATGAAAAATTGAAGAGCCAATAGTGTAAATATTTTAAGGGTGGAAGGATCTAGAAACTAAGAAAAAATGGATGAATTAGGACTAAATTGAATAAGTGAAAAAGTATGAGGGGTTAAATTGTAATTTTATTAAGATGAGTGTTGATCCAATGTAGGAATTTTGAAGGATCGTAAGGGGCAAAATAATTATTTAGCAAGAAAGATAATTTTGAAGAATAATGATGATGGTGATATTTTAGATTAATTGAATAATTTTTTTTATTTTGCAACTTAGTCCTTCTACAAAAGTTCACCATTTTCATCAAGAAATTAAAAGAATTTTCATGGCCACCAAGAGACAAAAATGATAAGGAGACTATAAACTATTTCGATTTGGACATGAGCGAGATGTATGGCCTGGGTTCCTACACCATCTGCATAACTTTCGTTGGTTGGCTGTTTCTCGGATATCCATATTGTTGCGTATTCTAGTCAAGCAAGGTCGACCCTTTGGTTTGCGACGCAATTCTCTATCCGGTAACAACTTAAACGGAGCAAGCGATACAGACGGCCACTTACGTTCATCTGGGACTGGTGGGAATACGTGTCTCCACATGTTGTACATGTAATCTATTTTGTACACTTTGTCGACATAGCTCATGAGATCCAGACAGAGATTCTAACAAGCTACAATTACATGAGCGCATGGATAACGAAGTGCGTCAAATATCCCACAATCGTAGGTCCTATTTCTCAAGTGTACACAATATTGTCCTCCAATAATACCTTGGTTCGGTCTGTCAAACTCCGTCACACGAAACCATAATATGTCGCGATCGTGACACACTGTGTGCATGGTGTTGGCCCGTGCCTTCGCCTTGTTAATTTCTCACAATACCTTCGTGCACCATACATGGCCTCCCTGTATTTGGCCTTTATAACTCGCTACTCGCTTCGAAAATAGTGCCGCTAAACGAAAATATGTCTCTCGCACAACCGGTGTTATCGGTAAATGACGCGTTCCTTTTAGAAGAGAATTTATGCATTCAGCCAAGTTTGAGGTCATATGACCATATCGTAGGCCGCCGTCGTATGCTTGTGTCCACTGTTCGAAAGGTATGTTGCATAGGTAATTTGCGCCTTCTTCGTTAACTGGGCGCAAAATCGCCAACATCTCTTGAAAACGGTCTTTATTGATCTCGTGCCCTGCCAATATAAGTTGATAGTGAATATTACATACCACTCTTCAATTAAGAATAAATTGAATATTACAAACGAAATTATACTAATAGATATTACATACCCATGTTGGTCACTTATCGTCGTTCACTTTTAGATCGATGTTGCCCGTAGTAGGTGGATGCAACATGCCTTAGGCAATATCGATGGTGTGTGCGATGCCATAGGCTTCTCTGTCGCTCTATTGCGGCTAGTATTCCAGGGCCCCGATCCGATATAATGCATATATCAGGTTGAGGGCAGACATGCCTTCTTAACCTAGATAGAAAGAAATCCCAGTCATCAGCTGACTCCCCGGGTATTATTGCAAACGCAATTGGAAGGATTCTCCCACTGTCATTCTATGCCACAGCTAGCAATAGACGATGCGTATATCTACCATACATAAAGGTACCGTCAATTTGTACCAATGGCTTGCAGTATAGAAATGCGTCTCGGCATTGCTTAAATGTCCAGAACAGACACTTGAACACTTGGCATCAACGGAGCAATCTATCGTTGTAGTACGCAGGTACCGTTTCAAGGTCTGTTATGCTGCTTGGGACATATCTCTCCAGCACCTGACACCACTACCACGCTTCATTATATGAAGCGTCTCATAGATTATGCAACTTTTCCAACACCTTCTGCTTAGCTATCCAAGTCTTGCGGTAAGAGGGCATGTACCCCAATTGGCTACGAATATTGGCAATTAAGATCGGCACTGAAGTCTTGGGATCTGGCTTCATCGTCGGTATTATTAAGCTAGCCAACATATCTGAATCCATCTTGGGATTATCTTGTGAAACACCTGTCAACGAAATACGTTAAATAGGAACTACTATAGCAAAAGAGAGTCCATGTGGGAGCTTTTTTCAGTACTATTGCTGACAGTGCATCCTGCTTGAAGCGTTTTGGTCACTATTTGTTCAGAAACGTCTTCTCAAAATTATCTTTTCAGGAACTACTGTAGCAAAAGAGCGTCCACGTGGGAGCTTTTTTCAGTACTATTGCTGAAGTGCATCCTGCTTGAAGCGTTTTGGTCACTATTTGTTCATAACGTCTTCTCAAAATTATCTTTTCAGATACTATTGTAGAAAAAGAGCGTCCACGTGGGAGCTTTTTTCAGTACTCTTGCTGACAGTGCATCCTACTTGAAGCGTTCTGGTCACTATTTGTTCAGAAACGTCTTCTCAAAATTATTTTACCAGATACTACAATAAAAAAATAATTTTTATATTGCTGATATATTTTTCTCAAAACCCTAAACATAAAATTATTTTTTTAATTAACCCTAAACTCTAGTTCATTAATTTCCCTTAAAACCCTAAAACCGTAAACATTAGACCCTAAATATCATAAAAAATCTAAACACTAGCCCTAAAACCCTAAAAACCCTAACCCTAACCCTAAAATAGATGAAAACCCTAACAAAAATAACAGGCAAAAACGCGTCCCTGGGGGAGCGTTTTTGCCGCATCAGCAAAGCGCACCCTCAAGGACGATATTTCTGCTGATGTGGCAGAAAACGCTCCCGCAAGGACACGTTTTCCTGCCACATACCCTGACATCGCGCTGACGTGGACACGCTTTCGGCGAAAATGGCCCATTCCGGTAAATAATTGGAAAAATATCATTTTCCGTAAATTTTGAAAAAAAATGGCCTTTTTTGGTAATTTGCCCATTAAAAACTACTACCATAATGCTAGTGAGAAAACATCCCAACACACATAACTCCAATTTCATCTCATATTCTATATAATTTACTATATTGATTCAATTTTAATTTTAAATTATCATTTACTTAATCAATTTATCATTAGATACAACGCTAAGGGTGAGGCAAATAGGGACCCAAATGGAAAATTGTGTTTTTAAATTTTGAAATTTTTAAAATTTTTAAATAAATAAATGATAAAATTATAGTGAGCCTCCTAAAATGATAAATTTTTAATTTAATTATTTTAAAAACTATAAAGATATATGTCTATACATTATTAAAATTACATTTTAATTCTCATAAAATTATATAACTCAATTTTTACCCTAAAAAATCTTTGAATTCCCTCCTAATATATGTTAATACAAAACCACACCTTCAAAATTTTAATCCAATTTTTCCAAGTAAAACTAGTAATAATAAAAGTAGGCATACATTAACTCCAAATGAATACACCTATAGAAAGTAGAGCTTGTAGGGGTTAGACATTTAGAGCTTGTAGGGGTTAGACATTTAAGGAGAAAATAGTTTGTTATATAGGGGTTAGACATTTAAGGAGAAAAATAGTTTGTTATATAGTGACATAAACTATGAAAAAGGAAAAAGAAAACTCTTAGAAGCAAAATCATAAAAAGATATATATATATATATATATATATATATATATATATATGGGTTTGAAGTACTCATGGAGGTTTCTTGCACTTGTTTTTATAGTTGTATTTGCTAACTTCCATGGCCTCAATTATGCAGAAAAAGGTATTGAATTTGAAGAAAAGCATATCGTTACTTTTTCTGATAGTGATACGTCTAATAAAAATCTCAATAATTATGAAGTTACATTTATCAATTAAAGTAATAGCATGTAATCTAAATTATTTACGAGTTGCTTTCAAGTAAATTTTTGTTATCTATATATAAATTGATATCAATTTAGGTTTATATGTATTAATTTTCTCTTACATATATGAATTATATATATATATATATATATATATATATATGCATTTGCAGCTCCAAAATATAGTTTTATCCAAGAAGCAACCTCAGCACCAAAAGTCTCATTCTACGACTACATAGTCATCGGCGGAGGGACGGCCGGTTGTCCATTGGCGGCAACATTGTCGACACGAGATGCAAAAGTTTTAGTCTTGGAAAGAGGGGGGTCGCCCTACACCAACACCACCAAGATTAGGATGGAAAACTTCATCTCCACTCTTACCGACGACTCTCCCAATTCATTCTCTCAATCATTCATATCGGAGGACAGAGTTCCCGGCAACCGAGCACGCGTTCTTGGCGGCGGAACAGTCATTAATGTAGGGTTTTACTCACGTGCCGAGACACTCTTCCTAAAAGAAGCAGGTATAGATGAAGCATTAGCAAATGAGTCTTACGAGTGGGTTGAAAAGAAGATAGTGTACAAGCCGGCTGCATTTCAATGGCAAACCGCTGTGAGAAATGGGTTGCTTGAAGTTGGGGTTCTGCCCGATAATGGATTTACGTATGCTCATCTAAATGGGACTAAAACTAGTGGAACTATTTTTGATAAAAATGGGAATCGACATACTGCCGCTGATTTGCTTGAGTATGCTAATCCAACCATGATTAAGGTTTACTTGCATGCTGTTGTGCACAAGATCACATTTACCACTAAAGGTACTCAACCTTTTTTTTTCTTTTTTATTTACTTTAATTGTTTAATCCTTTTTTATCCCAAAAACTTCATTTGTTTTTTAATGTGAAATTTAATCCTCAATATTTAATTATTTTATCAATTTAATCTTTAATTTTTTTAGTTAAATTTAACTAAAAATAAATAAAAATGACAAAATATAATCGTTAAAATTAAATTTGACATCATGCTTTAATTTTAAATATTCTACCTACAAAAAGGAAGCTAAAAGACAGGTAAAGGCTCAACCCTCTTGACTCATTTAAAATTTTATATCAATTAAATTTTTATTATTTAAAATTAATACTATTAAGTAAAATAATTAAAATGGACATAAAATAATTTTATATTATAAAACAAAAATATAAAATTACATGCATTAAAAAGATAAAATGTAAAATTTGAGAGTTGAGAGTTGACTTCTTTGAAGACATAATGAAAAGTATTAATATCACTGAAACACTCTTTATCTATCCGAGTAAAAGATGTTACATTTAAACATTAAATTGACCACTTAAACTTATTCTTGTTTCATTATAATCATAGTAATTTATAACATAAATTATTATCATTCATAGATAATTCACAATTATTACTATTAAGCCTAAGTACATGGTAAATTAAGGTCCAAAATTTATATACCAAACGGCTTGAACTGGAAGCTTGAGGAATGATGCAATCCGAACTAAAGTAGTTTCCTTGATTTTTTTTAGAACTTATCTTTCACCTAAGCATTTAGAAACAAACACATTAAGCTTATAGAGCTTAATAAGCACCTAATTAAAGTCAATAGCTTATCATTCACTCATTTAAACATAATTAAATAATTTAATCTAAAATAAATTAATAAGTTTCTTATACTATCTAATAACTTTATCTTAATTCATGTATTTTTACTATTCAATTCATAAATCATTTGATTAAATTCATTATTCATTTCTATCATTTAATCATATGGTTTCACACGTGTTCACATATGTCTAATGTATCATTAACAGATTGTGATCATAATTAGAATTTCAATAATAAAACTCCTAAAGTCCTAAGCCAAAACAGAACTCTTAACCTTTAATGAAACTCTGATAACAAAACTCTCGATTCCAACTAGAACACCATGTTCTAAAGAACATAAACATAAACATAAACATAAACATAAACAAAACACGAAGAAAACTCCAAATCTCCTTCAACTCGTTGATACCCACGTTTCACCAACTCTTTTCCCAACCAAATCCCCGGTCCCTCATTACACCAAAAAACATATTACATATCATATATCATACTTGTCATCATTCAAATTATTATATTTAACTTGTATTAATTCTTAAAGCTTATATTAATTTTTATGTATTTTCTTTTTGATACATATGCACATGTAAATTCTTTTTTCTCCTATTTTACTAACATGCTTTTATATATATATATATATATATATTCACTATTAAATTCAATATCCATACTCTATAATCATAATCATATTCTATTTTATAAATATATTAATTTATCATACTTGTAAATTTGACATTTATATCTTACTTATATTTTAAACATAATTCTTACAATAATTTAACTTAATCACATAACTTCTAGTATACTTTCAAATTAATATTTTACTTAATTATTTCATATTAAATTTAAATACTCAAACATCTAAGTTAAGTTAAGCAAACATAAATTCAATTAAGTACTTGCTATTTTCTTCACTTAAATTCAACTTTTTCAATCCAAAGTTTGCTTTTTCCCTTTGTCAACTTCTTTCTCTTCATACTTAAATATATGAAACATAATCAATATCATGTTTTCAGTATACTCTCTACATGATATTACTTCCAAATAACATGAAAATCTTGAGAAAATCATACCTTTCTCCTTTACTTTCTCATCACTTTCTTAAGCGCTTTGCTTCACTTTCTTTTTCAATTAACAATTAAATGGTTTCTATGATAGAAAATGATCCCATAACACTCTAGATGATGAAATTGATCTATAGTTTTAATATAGAATTCAAGAAAAAATCATGGAAATCTTTTTCTTTCTTTTTCTCTTTTTCTTTTCCTTGTATTGCTGCTGCCGTTTCCACCTTCCCCAATTGTAGATAATTCCACTCTTTTCTTTTTCTTTCAATTTCATCATTATCTTATCAACCAATCATATTTCAACACATTCATACTTAATTACCATTAATTTTCTCTCCTTATCCTCATAATTATGTCTCCAAAAATATATTAATAATGGTAAATTTGCATCTAGGGCCCTCCTCCATAAAAATGAGAAATTTGCAATTTAGTCCTTGTAATTTTCCACTTTATTCAATTTAGTACATATCTCAATTTTCCAACTCCACATATCAATACATATCCACATCACATTCATAAAAAAGTATTTCTTAAATTTTCGCCCTTTTCTAAAATGGTAAATTTACATTTTTAGTCCTCCAAATTTCAAAAAATCACACTTTAATCCTTATCGAATTTCAATAATCATCCTTTCCAAATATGTATTTCACATTCAATATACTTATTCTTTCCCAAAATAGCATTTTTTTTCTATTTTAAGAATTTTGGGGTGTTACAATCATAATTAATGTAAATTATTCATTTAATTAATTGAAATAAAGCCACTTAATTTTATTTCTAATGATATTGTATCATTTAGTTTGTTAATAGTATATAAAATTAAATAGGATGAATGCATCAGATATTAATCCATAAAAATATTAAATTAATAAAATCAATTAAATTTAAACTAAAATTGTTTACATTAGCATACAAAATTACAAATTCTCTTAGGAGTAAAAGTAAAAAAATTTGGAAGGCAAAAAGAATATAAATTTTAAAAACTTTGGGAATCCTCAAACTATAATATACCGTATTTTTTATATTTATATTAATTTTAAAGATTATATTTTTGTTTATCCATATATAAATTTCTTGAAATGAATTGACATCACGAAATAAAATATATTTAAAATTAAAGATATAAATTAAGAGGCTCATCTAAGTATTTTATTTATTTTCCTAAAATAAATAAATTATTACTTATAAAAAATAACCATTTATTTGTCTTTAATCTATAATATATAAAAGTACGAGTTTAATTAATAAACTAAGTACCTTTAATTATTTACTATATTAACAATTAAATATTATTATAAATTTAAAATATTTATCCAAATATAAGATGATGAGAATGTATTTATAATTTGATTATTAACTATATATATTTATTTTAGATTTTATTACTAATGCCAAATATAATTTTGCTTTATAGAGTTAATGCCAAATATATATTTATATTAGAATTCCAAACTTATTATTTTGTTTGTTTAAATAAGAAAATAGGCAGAAAAAAGAAGTAGAACTAAGAATAGAAAAGAGGGGAAAAAGAAGTTAAAGTCCAACTTGAGATCTCATGCTCAAATTTCACTATTGTTAGGTTTGATATAAATCCATTGTAGTTGACTTAGTTATTAAATTATATATTTATATCGGTGTAATATTCATTAATTATAATGATAAGTAAGTTGTAATTTTCAAATAATAATAATAATATCTTAGATATAAAAAAAATCTTTTTAAAATTAATAATTATATATGTATACTTTGAATTAAAATGATAATCGTGAAATTCATATATTCACTAATTAATATCATCATTATATTACAAATTCATGTGGCAGATGGACAGACACCAAAAGCTGATGGGGTTATATTTTACGACGCAAATGGAGGAAGGCACATTGCATACTTGAAACAGGAGTCGTACAATCGCAGTGAGATCATATTGTCGGCAGGTGCGATTGGCAGTCCACAATTGCTAATGCTGAGCGGCATTGGTCCCGCCGCTAGGCTTCGGTCACTGGGCATCAAAGTGGTGTTAGACCAGCCTATGGTAGGCCGAGAGATGGCTGATCAACCATCAAACGGTCTTTTAATTCCTTACCCAACGCACATCCCTCTCTCCCTACCTACAGTTGTGGGCATCAACATAACCAGTAACTACTTTGAATCCTTCAACGGCTTTGATCTTTCTGCCCTTTCTGGTTCCGATGGCGCTCAGCCCCAAAGCTCCAACCCATCACAAGAAGCAATGGCCAATTCAACCACAAATCAAGCGTCTCTCGTACAGACCATCTTCGGTCCAATCTCAAAGGGTTATCTTGAGCTTCAAAACACAAATGTAAGTGACAACCCTAAGCTAAGGTTTAACTACTACCAGGCAGCAGTGGACTTAAGGAGGTGCGTCAGTGGCATGCAAACCGTCATCAACGTCGTAAATTCCGATTCGTTGTCGAGATTTCGTTTTAGAAACGTGACAACACAAGATCTTATAAATATGACGGTGAACAGGGCAGTGAACCTGAGACCAAGAAATCCCAATGCGACAACTTCCTTGGAACAATATTGCATAGACACTGTGATGACGTTTTGGCATTACCATGGAGGGTGCCAAATTGGGAAGGTTGTTGATAGGGATTACAAGGTCCATGGATTGGATCAACTCAGGGTTATAGATGCCTCTACCTTTAGTTTCTCCCCGGGGACTAATCCTCAGGCCTCAATTATGATGCTTGGAAGGTAGTATTCATTTCCCAACTTTTCTGCTAAATTTATATACTAGAAATCTGCATATATTACTGTAAAATTAAAAAGTGATTTTCATCGTATTAATATTTTAACAATTTAATTATTAAATTTATCAATATATATTACATTTGTCATATATATAAACTTTTAATGGTTATGATATCTCTATTATATTAATCCATAATATTTTTTTTATTAACATGCATTTATAGATCGAAAGTTTTTTTTATAAGATAAATAGTTAGATATTTTTAATTTATTTAAAATTTGATGTGTATGATTCTACATAAATGAAACAAGAAATATAACAATTAGATTGTTAAAATATTAATTATATAAAAGTTAAGAATAAATATGAAAAACTATTCTGATTTTGTATTAATGTAAGTGAATCTCTATCTTACATGTATAAATCTTTTCTGAGGATACTTAATATAACTGCTTTTTTCTATGAATATGTGATGCAGAAGCATGGGACGAAGGATTCTGCAAAGTCGAAGAAGATGATCTAATCTGGTTTCATACAAGTTGGCATGAGAATTTGAAGTTAGGGAAAAATAAGTGGAATAAAGGGCCTACTATACATATTGGACTTCTTTTATATATATTTACTGTTTACTGTGCTTAATAAAGAGGAGATGAAAACCTCGGTACCAATTTCACTCTAAAAGAAACTAAAAGCAAATGAGATTACTCAATTTCAGTCCATTTTGGAGTGCTGAGCGGCTTTCTCATATATTTGGGTGCATAGAGTTAATTTATATTTGCTCCTCATAAATTATTTTATTACTTTAATTGATGAAGAAGCATTTAAAAAAAAAAAACTGAAAACTACGAGGAAAGCGGGAAACAGGCTAATAATCCCTAAATTCTGTAGTAGTCAAAAGATTGTGATAGCAGGAATAAACTAATTTAATAAAAATGTGAGTGGATCCAATCATTGTGGCAGCAAGAGAGTATGGAAGACACGTGTCGGACACTACACTATCACTGTACACGGAGAAGAAAAATCCAACGAAACGGTAATTGAGTGAGAACTAAAAGCTGAAGAGGAACCACCTTACTTCATTCACTACCGGTTCAGGTTCAACCGATATAAAATTTTAGATTTATTTTTTAAATTAGATTCGAAAAATGAGTTTGAAATTTTATTTAAGTCTGATCCAAATTAAAAATGTTAAATCTGAGCCCGACCTAGCTCGTCTATATTATTTCTTTTATATTATTTTTATATAAAAAATACAATACATCAAATACACTAAGATAACTACAACTTTGCAAGTAAATGTCTCTAAAATAGTAGCAAAATTAACAATAATAGAGTAGTTATATAATATCCAAGCAATATCAACAATATAATAACGAAATTGTAGCAAAATAACAGTGAAACAACAATGAAATAGCAGAAAAACAACATATTTGGGCTAGGCCTGGGCCAGAAAAATTCTACCCAAGGCCAACCCATTTAGAAAACAGGCATTATTTTTTGTCAAAATCATTTTTCGAACCTATATTTTTGCCCAAAACCTCTCACTTTTCGGGCAGGCCCATGATCAGGTCTACTTGAACAGGATCTATTCTACAGGCTCGTACATCTATATCCTTAACTCCTAAGGAGACAGGATTCCAAGTCTAGTTAAAAAATAAGATTGTGTGATCAGAGCGTGATTATTGTTTTGGTGGCTCAGTGATTGGATCACCTTGTCTGCAGAGGATCGTTGTCAACCTTGCTTGGTTAGGATGGTCGTATAGTTGAGAATCTAACAGATTCTTTATTTTTCTTTTTCAATTTTGGGGTGATGGTCTTGGCTTGAAATGTACTACTGATTCACTCACTTCTAAATATGCATGATACCCTCTATATTTTATTTATCAACATGTTTAAATTGGTACCATAAAAAAAAAAAAAACCTAAAAAGCTCTTCTTATGGTGTTATCTGAAATTTTGATAATGCTCTAACTTGGTGCGGCATCAAGCAAGGGAGAAAGTTGGGAAGGAAGTTTCAAGGCTAACATAAAGCAATGGCAAAAAATGAACCAATACATTTATGAAGAGGAAAAATAATTGTTTTATTTTCTTTCTAAGAAGTTATTTCAAAAAATTTCATAACATTGCTTTCACACAATTACGTTATCATTCTAAAATGGTAACTAATTGAAACTTATTCTAATATAAATTTCATGAAATAAAAGTATCAAGAAAAGAAGTTTTAACTTTTATAATGGGGCATGAACTAACAATGGGAACAATGATTTCTCATCTTTTTTTTTCTTTTATCTTCGCTTTTGAATTTGAACATCTTTCATGTGTCACAGAGCTAGAACTTTCGTCTCACAATCCGTGCGGCCTTAGGTGATTTCTTGTGTAACAACTCGATTTTCAGTGGTACCAGAAAAAGCAATTTCAGAATCCCATTTTCATAAACCGAGCCCATAAATAATAGATATGAATATTTATAGAGATAACATGAAAATATATTGAAGATTAATTGAGTAATTTTGTTGAAATAATAGTTAAATAATGCCCAGAGACTAAATTGTAAAAGCTATAGAGTTTTACTTAAAGACTTGAGGATTTATATGGCAATTAGCCAAAGGTCCAAAATGGTAAATAAACCACTTTTAAATAGGAGTTAGTGAGTGGTGATGTTAAATATATTAAGCAAGATTAGTAATTAGTTAAATTAATTAAACTTTAATTAACATATAAATACTAAATTTTGGTGGAAAGAAAGAGAAAAATAGTCATCTTCCTTCTCCACCTTAGTCATCCACCATTGTTGAAGCAAAAGAAAACCTCCCAAGCCTTTGAAGCTTTCGATCATAAATAGGTAAGGAAAGTTAAGTCATTTTCTTGTAAATTCTATAGATTTTGGGTCATGGAGCTTTATTTAGCTAGCTCATTTACTAATTTGTGAAATTGTTAAAGTTTTAGAAAGTTGTCATTGTTGATTTCTTGAAGAATTGAACTTGAAATTGATAGGTTTTAATCTTAGATTATCTAAAGGGCTAAATTGCAAAGTTAATTTAGCTTATTTGTTAATTTTGCTACATTAGGGCCAAATTGAACAAATGTAAAACTTGTCATAAAATAATGTTAAAAATAGAAATTATAAGGTCCCTAATGAGAATATATGAAATTGAATTTTAATCCGAAGCTAAAAATTAAAAGTTATGTCTATCCTAAGTTTAGGGACTAAATTGAATAAAATGTAAAATATGAGGGAAATTGAAAAATGAAATTATATAGGATTATGCATATAATGAAATGGTATGAAAATATTTGGTATTGACGGGTTGTATGAAATAATTGTATAGATCAAGATTTGAATCAAAGTGGAGCTAATAAGGGAAATGCTAAAATTTCGAATTAGTCTTTAAAGAATTCACTCGATTTGGTGTTTTGAATAGGTAAGTTCACTTGGAACTTACTAACTCATCTTGTGTGATATGTATACTTGCATTAATTTGATTTATATACATATATATATATATATATATATCTGTGTGTGTGTGTGTGTATGTGTTTGAGTATATAGTGATATACTAGTAGTTTGGCACTTATGACTAGAAAGGAATAAATTGAAAGATGTGGATAACTATAAGGCATAAATTTATGAAAATGATTAAGTACAGGCATGATATTGAAATATGTGTAATCGCCATATGCGCGTTTGTACATATTATAACGAGATCTAGCCTTTGTTGCAGACCATCGGGTAATGTAATGAGATCTGTCATTTGTTGTAGATTCTCGGGTAACCTGGTTGCAAATTCTCAGGTAATATAACGAGATCTAGCCTTGTTTGCATATTCTCGAGTTATATGTAACATAGGTTTAGCCAGACAGGTAACCTAATGTAATTTCAGCTCGGATGAGCAACCTAGTCACCTGTGTATCCGAGTCCATTTCACTAGAGTTCCATCGGATGATATTTATTTTAATTGAAATGGGAAAAGTTGAAAATGTATTGAATATGAAACTATATATGTTTATAATTTGATATGTGACATGTGATTACTTTAGTAATAAATGATCTTATTCATGATATGTAAGTATGTCTGACCTATTTGAATGTTAATGTTGACATGTGACTAGTTATGACATTATGTGCTAGGATAGTCAAATTTTATGCCAAAACGATTGGCAGTTGTCATATTTTTAAGTGATCAAGGTAAGCATAATAATTCCTTTTGAACTTACTAAACATTTGTATGCTTACTAAGCATAAAAGTTATTTCATATGAAAATAAACAAATCTCTCCACTGAATAAGATTCAAAAGTCTCTAATCCTTTTATTTTCTTTTGACATTCATTACTTTTATCTCAAATCTATCTTATTCTCTTACTTACTCTCTCTAGTATTTTTACAAGAAAGGTGATTAATCTTTCAATACTTTTAAGTGGGTCTCACTAATTGGTAACAACTTTTTTTTTTCTTTTCAAGCTTTTGTGGTATATTAAGATTTTTATTCAAGATTTAATTTTTTATTGATTGAATGATTTTAGTATATTGATTTTGCATGAGGTTCCTAACATCTTGATTGGGTGATAATTTTATAGGTTAATTGATACAAATCCTTAAAGAAATTAGAATTGATTGGATTTATAATCTTGAATTTCTCGAATATTGATTAGAAATTCAGTTTTATTTATTTATTTAGAAATTGTTGTTGCTATTGTGGTTATTATGAATCTTGTATTTGAAAATTGATATATTACATTCTCATTACACCAAAAAGCACTTAAGTGATTTTTATTTTCGTGAAAGAAAATTACTTGTTGTATGTTGGCTTCATGAAAACTTTGGTGTTTAAGGCTTAAATTTATTGTTCTAAAGTCTACTAGTGAAGTAGAAGAAGAACAACAAGAAGAAACAAGTGAATAGCTAGTGAAATACAAACCAGTATGAAAATAAAAATGAGTCAAATGAGTCAAGTTTATCCTCTAAGTAGGTGTGAGCAAAATTCGATTTGATTCGAAAAACTCGATAAAAAGTTCAAATTTTGAATTAAATAGTTCGAGTTATTTGAGTTAATCAAATTATTCGGATCAACTCAAATAAAAAATTTTGTTTTTTGGTTTAACTCGAATATGAATTACACAATTCGAGTTATCTAAAAATCCGAATAAAAAAAGGCAAAACTACGTCGTTTTGATAAATGTTTACTTTTTCTAAAGTAAAAAAGTCAAAACTATTAAGTTAAAAGGCAATATTATGTTGTTTTGATAAATATTTACTCATTAAGTTAAAAGGTAAAATAATTATATTGTTTATATAGTTAAATAATATTGTACTTCGTCTACTAGTTAAATAATAGGTCTATGTAAACGCAACATTGAGTATAAATAATATGATTCATTAACTTAACTCGACTTAACTCAAAATTTTTTCACTCGATTCGATTCGATTCGAAAAAAAATCAAATTGAATTCGGTTGCTAAAATATGATTCGTTAACTCGACTAACTCAAATTTTTTTAACTCAATCGAATACTCACCCCTACCTCTAAAATTATAAATTATCATGCAAATGATAGAGATAATATAAGAAAAAACATATTTGTAAAAAGTGCCTTGTCAACCTAGCAATCACAACCTTCTCAAAAAAAATTACTAGACTGGATAAAAAATTTCCAACTTGTTGGTATGAAGGCTACGTAGTAGTCTTACATCAAATAATATCATGAATTGTTTTATCAAGGATTAAATTATACTTAGTTTATATGACTTTTATAAATGTTTTAATTTTTCAAAATTTGACTCATAATTTAAATTTTATGGCTCTACCGAATTATATATTTTAGAATTTTATAAAAAAATATTTTTAAACCTTTTATTTAAATTTATAATTTTTAAAATTACATTTTTGTAATAATATTATTAATTTTAACTAACTTTTAATTATCATATTTTTTTGTAAATTTTATTTTTATAAATTATATTTTTTTTCTAGATTTTATATATTTTTCGAAATTTTTATATATATTTATTTCTATATTTCTATATATATTTAATGTGTATACACTAAATAAAATAAAGTATTTATTTTTTACATAAAGACACCACATGGCATTTTATGATTAGCTATAGGAAATTTTTTCAACGTTTGTAAAAAATTTTAACAATGGCATATTTTAGGTACCAAATTTGGAGACTTAAGTGTACTTTAGGTGCCAAATTGGAACAAAAGAAATTAAAGTACGTATGTGAGAAAACACGTATACTTTAGGTGTACAATTGTGAATTAAGCCTTTTATTTAATACTATATTTTAGTTTGTTGTTTGTTGTGTTGTTCTAGGATTTAGGGTTTCCCTTTTTGTTGTCAATCAAGGAAGGTGTAATCGGTCAGGAGAGTGCGAGATCTAAAACATGAATCTTGACATGTCTGTCGATGTAGAATGGGGATCCCAACGTGTTTATAGGGTTTTTAGGATCATATGATCAACGTATCTGCTATTAAGTGTGCATGAGTTCTTCGAGCTTTTCTATTAGGGCAAACCTTTAGCTCTTTATTTTTGGGCGGGAAGTTAATTTAATCCCTATATTTTAATTTAATCAATTTAATCTTATACTTTTTGAATTGATTAATTTTAATCCTTATACTTTTTGAATTTTGAAATCTCAATCCTAACCAAATGGTCGAAGTTAAATTTGTTTGGTTAAATTTTTACTATTTGTTCCATACTATGCCTAAATTCGTAGATTTAGTTCATGTTCTCCAATTAGATCATTTATCAACCTTTTTTTTTTGGAATCTCGTCTTTAGTCCCTATTTTTTTAATTTCATCTTCAAATTTATAATTGATTTTTTTGTAAGTAATACGTGAAAATATCAAGCTAACATGACATTATATACGTGATAATATGTTTGCCATATCAAATTTTAGAATTAGCATAACTAATGAACTTAACAATTACCAATGACTAAAAACTTTCCATAATATACGAGAACTAAAAGTGCCTAAATTAAAGTAGAATGACTAAATCCACAACTTAAGCATGGAAGAAGAACTATGACAAAATTTAACATATAAATTTTGTATTCCTTGACCTTCAAGATATAACAAAGCCTAAATACTCAAATAATGACTTGACCTAACTTAAGCATGGAAGAAGAACTATGACAAAATTTAACATATAAATTTTGTATTCCTTGACCTTCAAGATATAACAAAGCCTAAATACTCAAATAATGACTTGACCTTTTAGAGATTACTCTTATAAGGATAAACCTTTCAAAATATCTAATAGAGAACAAACGTTTTCAATTTGGTTCAATTAAAAGCCTATCCGAGCAATAATCACGTGGAAGAGACATTTTCAGTTAAAAAAATAAAGTACATTCAAGTGGCATTTAGTAGTTTTTTTTTTAAGGTTAATTAATTCCAACATGGAATTTACGAAGATAAAAACAATTCATTTTTTGAATTAAAAATAGGAACACACATAATGTTCCTTTTTACTTGTTAGAACTAAATTTCTCAAACTTTGAGAAGAACCCTAATATCCAAAAGTTGAGCAAGGCCTCAAATTTTTCAAAAATTATTTAAATCCAGGGGGAAAATAGTAAATTTAGAACTTATGATGTAATCCAAGACAACCCATTACATGAATGTCAAAAAAATCTGAATTTAGGTCGTCCATCTCCTTCAAAATATATGTTAATTTATTTGTTCTGAATATATGATATTAGAATTTTGGTTAGGTAAGCATAAAACCCCCAACAAAAAAAATCATGGAAGTTGTTACTCAGTCTTTCAATTTCTTTTCCTGTGTTTAAAAAATTCTACAATTTCCATATAAAAGCATGAGTGATTAGCAAAATCTTTAAATACACAAACAAAATAAAATAAAATGCTCAAATACCTTCTCAAAATAGCACAATTTTCTTTCAATTTTGACAAATTTGTGTCAAGATTTCAATTTTTGTTTTGTTGGTGGAAAGAGTTCAATCAAAACGCGAGTAAAAGAAATTTCTTGAGTTTAATTTTGAAAAAAGGAATTGCTGTATTTATTAACAACAAAATTTCTTTTAATTTATGTTTGTTTCTCCCATTAATTTTTAATCACACCTTGCCACATCATCAAATTTTGACACAAGCATTTTTTTTTTTTCAAGAGCAATTGAATATTTTGAAGGATTGGTCCCTCTAAAAGGTTAGCACCTTATTTGGGCATTTACCATAACAAAGACCTTAAATGTTGCTTTCATTCTAAAGTAATTATTACTCTCTGGAAATTGTCTCCAACTCGAGATTAACAGCACAAGTACATTCAAAGAGTGGGGACGATACATGACCAACCAAACCTGCTATGGAAAAGGGAAAAATAGGTGAAACAACGAAGAAAAAGAGAAAATGGATAAGATGATCCGTTCCGCTCCATTATCATAGAATGAAAGGCACAGTCCGAAATAGAACAAGTACCCCCTAAATCCACCTTCTTTACAACTGTTTTCATTTAAGATCAGCGAATGGGGCAATAAGAGATAGAGCAACCCCAAGTAGTTGCCTGAACCTAATTTCTCTACAGAGACAGAGCCTATGGCAATAGATTACCCTCAGCACCCAGAACAATTATCTAAAGATCCTCGCTCGAGATCGACAGATAAAACCACAATCCAAACTTCAGAATCCCCTGACCAAAATCTACCACCAAGGAATCAGTTGAATCATAGCAAAACTCAGAATATACAACACCCTCAACAACCAGAACAACTACCTAAACCCATGTTCTTCATACACATCTTCCTGCCATCAGAAACATTTAGCTACACCCAAGTTCCATAATAGAGATCCTCATCAAGATGGCAAGTCAACCCACAAACAGTTCCTACATACAAATTCTGCCTAACGACTGAAACACAAGCGAACTCTTGAAAGTAAGCAAGTCATAAATGAGATTAATATTCATTGTGCCAAAAACATGAAACTCTGAGCACTCTCAAAATAAGCTATAGAATCCATGAGCATGGAACTGTCCTAATTCATTGTGTTGATCTTCTCTTAAATAGGGATTTTTTGATACGGGCCGGCTCGGGATGAGTCGAAATGTATGCGGGTTGCCCAATCGTCTACGAGGAGGAATCAAGCCTTTGGAAAATAATTGGAAAATATGGATGCGTTTGCGGAAGTTTTAAGTGAATAAAAATAAGAAATGGTTCAGTTTGATGAAAAGAAATGAAAAATGGATAAATAGAATAAAAAAAATAGATAAAGGATAATTTTGATGGGGGTGGATAAACGAACTTAAACAAGAAGCGATTCGACACTAAAGAGTGTCACCCCAGATTCTATAATGTTTAAGGTGGAAAAATGGAATCGATGATGGAAATGGAAATACGAACTTAACTGAAGAAAGATTCAACACTATATAACAGTGTCACCCCGTTTCTTATATCGTTAAGGTGGATAGATGGAGATAGGTTGATGAACGCCACACCAAACGAAATTTGGTGATAAGTTCAAAAAAGTCGAAGACGCCACAAGCAGGTTTGATAAGTCTAACGAAACTTGTACGAAAACGAAGAGGAGATAAACTCACTCATAAAATTTCATTGAAGTCTGAATTCTTAAATGATAATTACATAGCCTTTTTATAGGCTAAACAAAGGCCAACCACAACCTTGGCCTTTAACCCTTAAAGTTTCGAAAAGACACTAGTAATCTTGTCCCTTAACCCTTAACTTTTCGAAAAGGCACTAGTAACATTATCCCTCAACCCTTAGGTTTTCGAAAAGGCACCAGCAACCTTGTCCCTTCATGTTCACCAAAAGGCACTTGGCAACTTTGTCTCTTCATGTTCACCAAAAGGCATTGGGCTAGTTGAATACCGAATGAAGCTGAACTAAGCTAACAAGACTAAATCAGCTTGAAGAAAGGTGCGAATCAAGCTAATTGAGCATGAAGCTGGGAAGCAGTTTAATGTAGAAAAGCCAAGAGATGACCAAGATATGTTGGAGGAGGTAACAATTGCGGGGGAGCCAACTATAGTTGATTTCCAACATCTTATAGAGCTAACTAACTATACAGACAAGGGCTCGTCTCAGTTAGTATACTTTGTAAAACACTGGGAATATAAGCAAGCAAATGTCGTTCGTCTTCTTAGAGAATAACTTGACAATCTAAGCAGGCAAAGGCAGGAATCTGAGCTCAAGAGGATTGAAGTTTGAATATTGAGTTGCTCTGGGCGTGCTCGTATCACTTTTGCTCCTCTGAATAAGCACATTCGACTTTGAGTCAATAACCAGAATTATCAAAACAAGAATAAAAACTCACAATTAAGAATAAGAACATGTATTTATCTTATAAATCAAATAATAATAAGATCCGTCTTAGGTTTCATCCCCTTAGGTATTTAAGGGATTTAGTTCATAATAATAGAGGGAAACATCTTAAAATAAGAAAAACAACAAAACATAAGAAAACCTAAAAACTTCTAAAGAACTTGATGGGAGATCTTCAGTCTTGATGAAGATCCTTCTTCCGAGCTGCTCCCGATGGCTGTCTTCAAGTATTTTCTGCCTTCTCCTCGGCCTCCTCATTTGGGTTGCCCCCTAGGTGTTAATATAGGCTTTGAAATGCTTTTCTTGGCCCACAAGTAGCCTTTTCCGAATAAGATTAAACCTAGGTTCGCCAGGGACACGCCCGTGTGACACGCCCGTGTTTGATGGCCTTAGGCCGTGCTCGCTTCTGCTCACCATACATGGCCGTGTGGTCTGCCCGTGTGCGACATTCCAGGCTGTGTTTGATCCTGCTCGTAACACACGGCCGTGTTCAATGGTCTAGGCCATGTTGATTTCCTAGGTAGGCCCATTTTGCCCTATTTTGGCCCGTATCTCGTTCTTTTCGACTCCCTAAGCTCTCCTGAGTGTAAAACATGAAATTAAAGGATTAGGAGCATCGAATTCATCAAATCTAATGAAAAATCATCCAAAAGTAAGCCAAGCATGGGGTTAAAATATGTGTAAATTATGGTTTATCAATTAATCACACCTCCACTCTCTAATCCCCATAAGAGAATTAGTTCCTCATGGAATCAATAAACATCGTAAACTTGATATAAAAGATATGCATAGAGAATAAGACAAGAATAGAGTTCAGAGAATCCTATTTTATATTTAATAATTGAAGTGCTGAAAGTCCTCAAGATTTGATCTTGTCTACAAATCAAGTTCTCCAAATAACACAAACAGAACGAACTAGAAAATAAACTTAAAGCCTAAAAGAAAGAAAAAACTTAAAACTAAATTTACAAAGAAAATCTCAAAGTCTGGAAAGCTCCCCTCAACAAGTGTTTTAGGAGCTTATTTATAGAGTTAGGGTTGTTGTCGTCCTCAATCCTAGGTTAGTTGTCGTTCTTGTGTTAACGTTTGATTGTGCAGACTAAAACACCCCTAGCTCGTAAGTGTTTCTCGTGCAAGGCCGATGTCGCGGCACCTTAGTGCCCGTGTTGCGACAACAAAGGTAGTATGCTCAGGTTCAGGGTAGCTTCAAGGGTGTGTCGCGACATCCCATGGCTCTGTTGTGGCATGAAAGGCGTTCTCGAGAGTCTTGCATTATGCTCCCTATGTTGGTACATTAAATTTCCCATGTTACAACACAATGACCAATATTGTGTTTTTGTGCCCTTGAATGGTTTCATGCACACTCACTAAGTATATTAGCTCTCCTTTAGGCCTCAATTGGCCCCTAATGTCAACAAAAAACTCAAAATACACTTTTTATTGGATTTAAACTAAACTAAGAAAACATAACTAAAATATGATGAAAGTGCTTGTGTTTAAGCTCTTCAAATACCAAAACTAGTTTACTATGCTACACTAAATTACAACAAATCAAACTCCCCCACACTTAAGTCATTGCTTGTCTTCAAGCAAAATAAAAAAAAAATTAAAACAAAAAAAGAGAGTAAAAGATGACCCTTGAACAAGTATAGTACAAGGATTGAATTCGGTGTATATAACTAGGTATTTTCATATTTACAGATAATCTTGGTATGGTATATAAATGACTTACCACTTTCTGTAATAGGCCAATTTAGCCCGGGCCCATACAAAAAAAAATAATAAAACCAAATAAGTTAAACAGTCCAAATTTTTTTTACAAGCCCAAACATATTAACCTAACCCATTACAACAACCCAAATACAAACCTAAACTCTAACCCACCTAAAATAAACTTAATCTGGCCCGATAGTAGAATCGGCCCAAGTGGCCTAAAAATGTTACATTTTCGAAAACCCTAGGGCAGAACCTTTGCTCCCCAATACCCTCTAGCCTCCTCACGCACGCCACCACTGCCGCACATCGCCATCTACGTATGACACCGCCGAACATCACGCCGTCATCAGCGCGCGAATTGCGCCCTTATCACCGCCGTACATGCCTGCAAAAATGCAATTAACAGTGAAAATCAGGATCTTGTATTTATTATTTTAGGATTGATTTTAGTTATAAAAACAGAGTGTAACTAAACAAAAAGGCGGGTATACAAAGAATACACAATACAGATACACAATCCAAAAAATCAAGCAAAGGTTTATTTTTTTTTTATTTTTTCCTTTTCCCAAATCTGCCTACTTATAATTTGCGTTTCTATTTCTATTTCTTTTTTTTACCATATATACATTTAAATAAACTGTAAAAAAAAAAGAGTGAAAAATTACCTGTTTTTTGAATTCTGGCCGCCGCCGGCGGGCGGCGGTGATTGGCACCGGAGTTTCGTCGGAAATCGTCAAGAGAAGAGGGGAGATGGAAAGCATTTTGGTTTTTTTTTTTAAAAAGAACAGAGAAAAATGAAAATTTTTTAAAAAAATTAGCTTTTATAAGCATCATAAAACGACGCCGTTTTGGGGCGGGCTTCAATAGCCCAAAACGACGTCCTTTTACTCCCTTTGACCCGCGCATTGGCCCGGTCCGGGGAGGATCCACGTGTTTCTGTAAAAGGGGTTATTTATGCAATTGGTCCTTCCGCTTTTTAGGCGTGTCTTGATTAAGTCCTTTTATTTCTTTATTTGACCCTGCATTTTCACTTGTTCATTTTAGTCCTACAACACAGTGCCGTTTAGGAGGGTGGGAATATTTCCCATTTGGTCCTCCCCTTTTTGCGCGCATTGCTAGGGGGCCCTAATTCACTTATTTCTTTTAAAAATTTGCCCCAAAGTTTCGTTTTTAAGTTTAATTTGGTTCTTTCTTTATTTTCTTTTATTATTTTTGCTATTTTGCCATGGTTTTAACATTATTTTTTATTATTTCTATATACATATTATTATTATTATTTTATTATTACCATATTCATTATTATTATATTTATTATTATTATTATTGTTATTATTATTATTATTAATAATATTATTATTATTACCATTATTGTTACTAATTTAGTATTATTATTTTACTATTAATTATTATTTTAATATTACTACTACTATTATTTTTTTATTATTTTATTTATAATTAACTTTATTATTATTATTATTATATATTATTATTTTTTATTATCAACATTATTACTATTATTTCATTCTTATTATTACTAATATTATTTTATTTTTACTATTATTCGTTTATTAATATATTTTATTATTATTGTTGCATTTTCATTACTATTAACATTTCTATTACTTCTATTATTACTAATATTACTTTATCTTTACTATTTGTTTATTAATATGTTTTATTATTATTGTTGTGTTTGTGTTACTATTATCATTATTTTTCTTATTATGCTATATAGTATTTATGTATTTATTAGTTCACCATTAGCTTCCATTTTTGCTATTGTTTTCTGTTATTTTCCCTTATTTTATTCGTTTATTTCGCTTTTATTTTGTTCGTATTTTATTTATATCTTTGGTATTGTTATTTGTATTTTCATCATCATTATTTTGTCATACAAACTAGTATCATAATTTACTTTACAGTTCTTTATAAAATCATATCACATTTTACTCGATTTTCAAAATACACAAATGCTCCGTGTTTCAAGATTCGAAAGAAATCGTACCCTAACTTATCGGGTCTCGATTTTTCTCTTTGAATCTAAAGAACCTATTACTTTCTTTTTTTTAAAAAAAAAGTTAAATAAAACTTATTCTCGGGAATTCGAGATGTTGTGTCCTAACTTATTGGATATGACCTTTTGTTATCTCGAGGTAAGGATTTTCTACCAATAAAGGAAAGCTTAGTTTCGAAGTCTTGAAATGTTGCATCCTAACTCATTGGTTATGACATTTTATTTCTTTGAGATAAATGGGTCTTGGCGTACAATTTGATTTATTCAAGTTTTCTTTCAAATAAAAGGATCGTATTTTACATTTTTCAAATTTTTTCAAATTTTCGACATTAGGACAATAACTAATTAATCCGGTACCAATTTTGGGCATTACGAGGGTGCTAATCCTTCCTCGTACGTAATCGACTCCCGAACCCATTTTCTCGAATTTCGTAGACCAAAATCATTGTTTTAATAAATCAAAATATTTTTTATTAAAATGATCAATTTCAAGGTGACCCGATCACACCTCGAAAAAAGATTGGTGGTGACTCCATCTTCGTTTTTAAAGTCAGTCCCCGTTTTTCAAAATAATTAAAAATGGTTTTGACACTTTCAATTTCAAACACCTAAGTTCATTATAGTAGAAAGTACACAAGCGTTAAGGTTTTCAAACATATAAGTCCAATAATAAATTACACATGTACTTTGATTATCCTAATAGAATACAAACAATCATTATTGAGATTTCTTAATAGAATGTCAATTCCTGAATAAATTTACCTAGGTCACATCAGACTATTTGGCTTGTAATGTTCTTAGGCTTAGGTCAGGTATGGAATTCAAAAATAGGAAGCATCAAGAGCACGAAAATAGTTTGGCACATTGTATTGTTCCCTATTTTCCCCCTTAGCAACCCTTGCTCGCCTACTGCCTCATTTCTCCTTCTCTTACCTTCATTATTTCTCCACATAGGAAGTCACAACATAATACAACAACTACTACTAGCTCACGAGTTTTGGTGTGCTTATTGAATGAGTTTTTCTACTCTTGTGACTTTGTTACATTTTTCTTTTTCAGTATATCTCTCTTATAATTACTTTTACTTTTCAAGTACATTTTTCTACTTGTTTTTCTTGCTTTTGTGAATTTTTCTTTTGTTGCACATATTGGCTAACCTATAATCACTATATCACACTGATTCTTCCTATTTCACTTTGTTTTTACAAAATTTGCCATGATGTATCTACTTAACCCTCAATACATATGGGCAGACGTCTATAATCGTGCAGTTCAGGACCAAAGAAAAAGGGTAAATACAAATTAACATTTTTGGCTTGGGTTTTGTATGAATGTTCATCAAGAAGTGTTTTCTGGCTCAAATATAGGTGCTAAAGGTGAATAATCAGGGTTAGTTTTTTGGCTTTGGGTTTGTACCAAACAATGGCTTAAGTCATCCCGAGGTATCTAAATATTCACAAATTTAATTAATCAATCCAACAATCATGAATTCAATAGTTTATCATACATACTAGCATGTTTATTTCCTTGTTTTCTCTATATCATTTGGTATATTCAAGTACTCAATGCCTATTTACAGTGTAATATACAGAACTTAGTACTCTAATAATAAAAAATTTAAAATCATTCACTATCATGCCAAGTTTATAGTAAACATAATCAACCTATATAAATGTCCTAACCAATCACTTGTATTTCTACAAGATTAAGCGCTCATTTGACAGTAAAAATTAAAATCAATTTCTTATGTTACACTCCACACTTTAGATAACATATTGTCCTCAATGTATAGCCCTAAAAAGATAAGGAAGGAAGTTACCCGTTTGATCGTGGCATTGCTTTAATCTACTGGTGGACTCTTCCTTCCTATTTTGTTGTTAGCTCGAAAATGTCGTGCTTCTATCATGCGGGGTCCCTACATAGAAGACTTTAAAATAGAATAGAAAACAAATAAAATTCTACTGTTAATCCTACTCCTAAAATGATAAAATGAAGAATATCCCAAATTTAATACAATTCTTAAAAAAAATAAAAAGTTCTATCGTCCTCCTTCTCATCACAATCAATCTCCTCCCCTTCCTCATCCTCGCTTTCTTTCTCTTTATCACTCTCTTGCTTCTCTTCTTCATGGTCTGGATGCGTCAGGCTGAACACATTGATCGCTTGTCAGAGTCTTAAAATTTATAAAAAGAATGATCGAACCTGGAAAGTAACTGTGACAACGATTTGAGGCAAGCGCACCTATCGAACAATAGTATAGTTTAGGCAAGAACGGAATGTCGGATCCCAATGGAACCAAAATTACTAATACTAACTCTCTTTTTATTATCTAGCCTAATAATTAAGGGAATTGTTTATCTAATCTAAAATTAACTAACAACTAATCTAAGGATGCAAAGACAAAGAAGAATGAATTGGAAAATAACTTTAGGAAAAACCAATTGATTAAGACGACACCCAAGGAAGAATCCACCTAGACTTCACTTGTTATCTAACTCTGAACTAGACGATTTATTCACTTGACTTGATCCGTAAGACTCCCTAACGTATATTAATCTTTCTCTCGAGGCGACTAACGTCTAACCCTAGGTTGATTAATTGAAATCTCTTTCTAATTAAAACCCTTAGAATTACATTAACTCGATCTATGGACTCCCATATTAGGTTTCACCCTAATCTGGCAAAATCTTGTCACCCTATCTCTAGGTGTGCGATCAACTTCGCTTAATTATGCTAGATCTACTCTTAGGCAGGGACTTTTGCTCCTCCACCTAAGCACATCACACTTGAATTAATATCCCGGAAATATCAACACAAGAATTAAGCACACATAATTAAGAACAAGTCAAATATTTATCATATAGTTCAGCAAACGATAACAAGATTCTTCTTAGGTTTCATTCCCTCCGGTATCTGAGGGTTTAGTTCATAATAATAATAAAAGAATGCATATCAAAAGAAAGATAAAACAAAACATAAGAAATCCCTAAAAACCTCTGAAGGAATTGAAGAAGAAATCCTTCGTCTTGAGTATAATTCCGACTTCTTGAGATGAATCAACTGGCTATCTTCTAGTAAATCTCCACAAATCTGCCCTCTTTGGCCTAGCTGGACGCCCCCTGACTAAAGCCCTGGGTTCTCCCTGACAAAGCCCTGGCAGAAGGCTTCTGCCGAACTCCCCGATTAAGTTGCCTCCTAGGGTGTTTATATAAACTTTGAGATGCCTTACTTGGCCCCTAAGTATCCTAATTCAAGTAGAATTCCTCCTAGGGTGTTTAAATAGGCTTTGGAATGTGTTTCTTTGCCTCCAAGTATCCTATTCCGAGTAAAACTTCTCTTGGTCGCGGCAGGGACACGCCCATGGCACACGCCCGTGTGAATCGTGGCCAGGCCGTGTTCGAGTCTGTTGATGAGGCACGACCGTGTGGTCTTGGGCCCAGGACGTGTGGATTTTGTGATATGGCCCATTTACTTCGTTTTGGGCTCGTTTTCCGTTCTTTTCATCATCCGGTGCTCTCCTGGGTATAAAACATGAAAACAAATGATTAAGAGCTCCAAATTACACAATTCAAGGCTTAAATCATCCAAAAGCATGCTAAATGTGGGCCTAAAATATGTTACTATTACGGTTTATCAAATACCCCCACACTTAAGCTTTTGCTTGTCCTCAAGCAAAATTCTCAACTCACAATTAAAACGAACTTCCTTGATTCATAATATTCATTAATAATGATCCATCATAATTCATAGATAATTTATACAAGGATAATTCAACTCAAAGGGTCCTAAAGATTCAAACAATCAAAGTCATACCTTTATAGCCCTAAAAACGTTAGGTGTTTCCCCTTACCTAAATAATTACATCTGATTCGAAATCGACAAGAGTTGGCATCCTCACTAAAGATTCACTCAAACCACTTGAAGAGTTTAAGGTTCAAAATTAAGCACTCAGAAGTCAAACATGAAAAGTTAATCCCATAGGCTTGCCTGAAAATCAAATCTCCACCACTGTGAAATGAGATGATACATAGATCAAAAGGTATTTAACATTGCTAAGCACACTGCGTTCAGTTCCACATGTGATTCCTCGTCTATCTTTCGCTTATTTGTCAATAGCTTCTTTAAAAATTTCCTGGAATCTGGCATCTGCGAAAGAGCTTCAAGAAACGATAAGTTAATATGTAATTTCTTTAAAAGTTTAAGAAACTTATCAAACTATTCCTCTTTGTCGTCTTTCTTTATTGCTTGGGGATATGGTATGCGAGGTTTGTACTCTTTGATTACTAGTTTTGGCTTGTTATTGACCTCAACCATATCTTCTTCTACCACATTCTTTTGTTTTGAATTAGGCGCATATAACCCTTCACTATCTTGAGCTATTATGGCTTGAATTTGATCCCTTGAGTTAGTCTCGGTGTTGCTCAGTAGTCTTCCCTGTGGTCTCTCAAAAATCTGCTTAGCCAGTTGCCCTAATTGATTTTTGAGCTCATGTGTCGATGCCTCAAGTTTTGTTTCTATATTTTGGAAACGTGTTTCTGAGGCTGCTATGAATTTTGTCAGCATCTCTTCAAGGTTCGGCTTCTTTTCCTGTGGGTGAGGTGGTTGTTGAAAATCTGGAGGAGGTTCCGATCTTTGGCTATTTTGATCATTCCACGAGAAATTGGGATAGTACCTCCAACCTGCATTATAAGTGTCACTATAAAAATTATTTTGAGGTCTAGAATAGTTACCCGTATAGTGGGCTTGCCCGTTTTCCATGCCATATCCATAGGGTGGGTACTCAGGATTCGCCACGCATTCTAGATTTGAATTATATTGCATTTCTGAGTGTACCTGCGAAGAACCGTATAAACCATCAAATTTTTTATGTAACGTCTCTACCTGATTTGATAGCATGGTGATTGCGTCAAGGTTGAAAACACTGGCTGCTTTAGTAGGAATTGTCCTCATGACTTGCCACTGGTAATTATTCAGTGCCATCTTCTCTATAGACTAAAATTATCTGCCAAAAGTAAATAAAGGAAAAATTAGCAAAGTAAAAACAAATAAAAAATAAAAAATAAAAATAAAAATAAATTGTAATAAAAAATGGCTAAAGTAATAAAAATTGAGCGTTCTTAATATTTTAGTTCCCCGGCAACGGCGCCAAAAACTTGATCGCTTGTCAGAGTCTTAAAATTTATAAAAAGAATGATAGAACCTGGAAACTAACTATGACAACGATTTGAGGCAAGCGCACCTATCGAACAGTAGTATAGTTTAGGCAAGACTAGAATGTCGAATCCCAAAGGAACTAAAAGTACTAATACTAACTCTCTTTTTATTATCTAGCCTAAGAATTAAGGGAATTGTTTATCTAATCTAAAATTAACTAACAACTAATCTAAGGATGCAAAGACAAAGAAGAATGAATTGGAAAATAACTTTAGGAAAAACCAATTGATTAAGACAACGCCCAAGGAAGAATCCACCTAGACTTCACTTGTTATCTAACTCTGAACCAGACGATTTATTCACTTGACTTGATCCGCAAGACTCCCTAACGTATATTAATCCCTCTCTCGAGGTGACTAACGTCTAACCCTAGGTTGATTAATTGAAATCTCTTTCTAATTAAAACCCTTAGAATTACATTAACTCGATCTATGGACTCCCATATTAGGTTTCACTATTATCCGGCAAAATCTCGTCACTGATCGTCGATTTCAGAGTTTTAAATTTATAATGAGAATGATCGAACCTGGAAACTAACTCTGACAATGATTTGAGGCAAGCGTACCTATCGAACAATAGTATAGTTAAGCCAAGACCGGAATGTCGAACCCAAAGGAACCAAAAGTACTAATACTAACTCTCTTTCTATTATCTAGCCTAAAATAAGTGAAGTTGTTATTTAATCTAAATTTAACTAACTACTAAGCTAAAGACGCAAAGACAAAAATAATGAATTGGGGAAATACTGTTGTAAAAATTCAGTTGATTAAGACGATACCCTTAGGAAGAATCCACCTAGACTTCACTTGTTATCTAACACTGATCTAGACGATTTATTCACTTGACTTGATCCGTAAGATTCCCTAAGTTATGTTAAACCCTCTCTCGAGGCGAATAACGTCTAATCCTAGGTTGATTAATTGAAATCTATTTCTAATTAAAACCCCTAGAATCGCATTAACACGATCTATGGACTCCTATATTAGGTTTCACCCTAATCCGGCAAAATCTCGTCACCCTATCTCTAGGCTTGCGATCAACTCCGCTTAATTATGCTAGATCTACTCTTAAGCAGGGACTTTTGCTCATCCACCTAAGCACATCATACTTGAATTAATATCCCGGAAATATTAACACAAGAATTAAGACCACATAATTAAGAACAAGTCAAATATTTATCATATAGTTCAGCAAACGATAACAAGATCCGTCTTAGGTTTCATCCCCTTCAGGTATCTGAAGGGTTTAGTTCATAACAATAAAAGAAAACATCTCAAAAGAAAAGATAAAACAAAACATAAGAAATCCCTAAAACTCCCTAAAGGAATTGAAGGAGAGATCCTCCGTCTTGAGTATAACTTCAACTTCTTGAGATGGATCAATTGGCTATCTTCGAGTGATTTCCACAATTCTGACCTTTCTGGCTCGGCTCCTTGGCCTAGCTAACCGTCCCTTCTTTAGGTAATACATAGGGGGTTTATATAGGCTTTTGAAATAGGTTTTTTTGCCCCTAAGTATCATTTTCTGAGTGAAACTCTTCTTTCCAGCGACAGGGACACGGCCATGGCACACGCCCGTGTAAGTCGTGGCCAGGCCGTGTTCGAGCCTGTTGAATGAGGCACGGCCGTGTGGATTTGGGCTAGGCCGTGTGGATTTCGTGATATGACCCATTTACTCCATTTTGGGCCCGTTTTTCCGTTCTTTCTGTCCTTGGGTGCTCTCCTGAGTATAAAACATGAAAAGAAAGTATTAAGAGCACCTTTTTACATAAATCAAGGGATAAATCATCCAAAAGTATGCTAAATGTGGGATTAAAATATGTTACTTTTACTGTTTATCACATACCCCCACACTTAAGCTTTTGCTTGTCCTCAAGCAAAATTCTCAAAATTCTCAATTTACAATTAAAACGAACTTTCCATGATTCAATATTCCTTTTAGCAATGTCTCATCATAATTCATAGATAATTTATACATGGATAAATTTAACTCAAAGAGTCCTAAAGATTCAAACAATATAAGTCATACATTTTTATCACGAAAATGTAGGTGTCTCCTCTTGTCTAAATAATTACCTTTAATTCAAAACTGACAAGGATTGACATCCTCACAAAAGATTCACTCAAATCACTCGAAGTGTTTAAGGTTCAAAATTAAGCACTCAAAAGTCGAACCTGAAAAGTTAATCCCATAGGCTTGCCTGAAAATCAAATCTCCATCACAGTAAAATGAGATGATAAACAGATCAAAAGGTCTTTAACAGGGTTGTAACGGGGCTAGGGTTAAAGGTGTGGATAAAGGCTGAAATAGAAGGTTAGGATCGAGATTGAATTGACAAGTTACCTATCTAGAAATACTGAGACGATAATATCAACTGAAAAGTAATAACCCTAATAATACGAGCTTTTTTTTTGATAAATAGACTTTAACTGTATAAGCTCACTTTTCATAATACTAATACTGAATATACTTCGATTTTTTTTAAGAACAAATCAAATAATAAAGGATAAATTCAGCTACTGAAATAATATAATTAGGCAACTAATCAAATCAAATCTCGATATAAGGGTAGTTAAAATGGTGATAACAAATACAAAGGGTTTTGGGGTAATATTAATGGGTGAGTCAATAAAAAGGGTTGTCAAGATTAAACGGGGTTCACTAGGGGTTAATTATGAAGGTAGGTTTTTAGTGGAGTAAGTGGGTTAAAACCTAGGTGCCTTTATCATCCCGGTATATCAAATCATAGGTGTGGTCTTGACATGTATAATCGAAGCGAGTTCTAGAATAACAGTTCAATGTTGACACACTCATAATTAAAAAGTGAGCAAGAAAAAGAATACATGGTCTAAAAGGCTCAAAATCTCACAGAAAATTATGGGTGTTTGATATCAACCTTGTAAATTTCAAATTTCAAAGTAATATTCAAATTTAGGTTAACAACCTAGCGAAAATTTTGATTCTGAAAAATAGACTTATCATGCTTGATTCTCTAGTATCTTAAAATTTAAATCATCAATGCACAATTAACTATGGCTTACTTCAAAAACATATCAATAAAAATAATAAATCATCAGAAATTTCCTCCTAATTAGTAATATGAGGAAATTACTTAAGAACAAGATATAATTCGGGGATTTGAGAATAATGAAAAAAGTTAGGCACTTTCTTGAAATAACTATTCACCCCCCACATTTAAGATGTACATTGCCCTCAATGCACAAACATCGATATGTAATTTAAGAGAGAGGGAGAGGTGAAACTTCCTGAATTTGGATGGTTTCCCGGAGTTGGAAGTCGATAGGGGTGGTTGTTGCTACCGAGCTCTGTGCTAGATGAAGAAATTGGGGAGCTCGTAGAAAATTAGCCAGGGATTATTAAGACACATTTAAAATAAACTAAATATATAATTAAAGATAAGAAAGATAAAGAGAAAGAAGATAAAAATGTAAATAAACTAAGGCTAAAAGATAAAGGGGCTTGAGAATCCTTATTGGTAGATGGTTCGCGAGGTAGGTGTGACTTCTAAGGCTACGGAAGTGCTGGCGGTGGCGAAAGTGGCGTGATTCCCAAGCAGCCTTTTGAACCTGACACTAAGAAACTAAAGTAAAAAAACAAAATTAAGCATAAGATTGTTAAAGAGAAGGAAAATAAAGGAGAAGATAAAAGTAAAACAAAAGATAAATGGTCTCAAGGACCCTTGGCTTGTCGAATGGATGAAGCGGCCGGCATGAACTTATGTAGCTCGGTCTCTATGAGGGAGACTGTGCTTTGATTCCACTGTTTCTTCGACATTGAGCTTTTGAGGATCGGGAATTAGAGAAGGATTGAAGAAGAGAAATATGGAGGGGGAAAATTCTTTAGGATGGAATGGGAGAAAGTGGTTGAGAAGAGGGAGGAAGGGGTGGTTTATATAGATTTTCAAGTCAGGTACATTCAGACGTCCGTGTCTCGTGGGCGTGGTATCTCACACGGCCATGTCGCACGGTCGTGGTGGCCTTCGTTCGTTTCTCACACGCCCATGCTCAAGTCAGCACACCCGTGTATAATTTAACAGTGTCGACCACGGCCGCATCGCACGGCCGTGGGGTTTTGTTGGTGCCCGTGGGGTGGTGGTTTGAGTTCGTGACTCTGAAAATTTATTTGTTCTGACTCGTACCATCCCTGCCATGTCATTACGAAGATTCTTGAGGTCCACACGGCCACGGCCACGGTCGTGTGTAAGGCCGTGTGGCCTGGGAATCTACACTTTTGGTTAGTTTAAAGCTAGGTGTTTAAGACTAAGAGAAGAAAAGAAAATAAAATGAAAACAATTGCGAAAGTAAATAGGGTTAGTGCCCGGGTTGCCTCCCGAGAAGCGCTCGTTTAGAGTCTTAAGCTAGACTTTCCTCGTATTTGCAAAAATCAGGGTGGTTTAAAAGTTTGAATATTTTCCCTCATGCAATCAGTTCTATTCTCACTATAAAGTTTAAGTCGAGAAGCATTTACCTTAAAAGTGCTGAATGTTGAATTGCTTACCTCGCCTGTTCTGTATGGGAAGATATTGCGTATCTCAAGAGGAATTTCTTTGTTCGTGTTCAGGTCTGATGTGATGATACGAGGATCTGCTTTATCTAACAGTACCTGGTCTCCTATTTTAAAGTGGTTTGTTGTTCCTATGAGCTCTTCTGGGGACTCCTTCGATTTTACTTCGTACGGTTTCGGTTCCTTTTTAAAGTGTGTCTTCCATTCTTCTAATTTATCGACTTTAAGGCTTCATTCCTCATATAATTCTTCCTTGTTGGCACGAGGTCCATGATTCGGCTCAGGTTTGTAACCTTGTGGTATTTCCTGAAAAGAAGGGTTAATCGAATGGTTATTAATAGAATTTACATTCTCACCTTGGTTACTTAATGTTCTAGCTGAGTCGAGGGCTTGAAGAGTGACTGTCTCCTCGCCTACACAAAGTATAAGTTCACCTGCATCAATATCGGTTTTAGTTCTGGCAGTTGCTAATAATGGTCTTCCTAAAATTAGGGGGATCGTGTTGTCCTCATCCATGTCTAAAATGACGAAGTCTACTGGGAATACGAATTTGTCAATTTTTACAAGAACATCTTCGATAATACCCCTAGGAATTCTAACAGTTTTATCAGCTAATTGAATGCTCGTCCTAGTTTGTTTGGGTTTCCCTAGACCTAGCTGTTTAAACAATTTATAAGGCATGACATTTATGCTTGCCCCTAAATCAGCTAACGCATTATCAATAGTTAAACTACCAATCAAACATGGAATTGTAAAACTCCCTGGACCTTTTAGCTTTCGTGGTAGTCTATTCTGTAACATTGCTGAGCATACTGCGTTTAGTTCCACATGTGATTCCTCGTCTAACTTACGCTTGTTCATCAAGAGTTGTTTTAAAAATTTCCTCGAATCCGCCATCTGTGAAAGGGCTTTAAGAAGAGGTAAGTTGATATGTAATTTCTTTAAAAGTTTAAGAAACTTACCGAACTGTTCCTCTGTATCGTCTCTTTTCATCGCTTCGGGATAAAGAATGCGAGGTTGGTACTTCTTGATTACCAGTTTTGGCTTTTCTTGTGTTACCGCAACTACCTTTCTTTACCTCATTTTCTTGTATTGGGTTGAGTTCATCTAACCCTATATTATCATGAGCTGTGATGGCTTGGATTTGCTCCTTTGGGTTAATCTCAGTGTTGCTTGGTAGACGCCCTTGCGGTTGTTCGGAAATCTCTGATCGAATTTCAGAAACTATCTTAGTAAGTTGTCCAACTGACTTAGTAAGTTCCCCAACTTGGCTCTCGATCCCTTTGATTGATGCCTGTTGATTATCTAGTGTCGTCTCAGTTTGTTGGAGACGAGTATTTGTGATTGCCATGAATTTTGTCAGCATCTCTTCAAGGTTCGACCTCTTTTCTTGTGGATAGGGCTGATTTTGGAAATTTTGAGAAGGTTGTTGTCTTTGATTTCCTTGATTTCCTTGACCTCCCCATGAAAAATTTGGGTGGTTCCTCCAACCTGGATTATATGTATTACTATAGGGGTTATTATTAGATTTGAAATTATTACCTATATAGTTCATCTGTTCGCTTTCTGTGCCCGGTTGGTAGGGTGGGTACTCAGGAGTCGCCACAGTTCCACTTGCGTCGCACTGCATTACTGGATGTACCTGCAAAGAACACAAACTATCAAACTTTTTATTCATCATCTCTACCTGTGTTGATAGCATGGTTACTGCGTCGAGGTTGGAAACTTCGACTGAATTTGTTGGTTTTGTCCTTGTAACCTGCCACTGATAGTTATTCAGTGACATCTCTTCAATAAACTCGTAGGCTACTTCAGGAGTTCTGTTGTTCAGGGTTCCACCGGCAGCTGAATCAATTAGTTGCCTCGTTGAGGGGTTCACACCGTTATAGAAAGTTTGGACCTGGAGCCACAAGGGTAAACCATGGTGCGGACACCTTTTCAAGAGATCCTTGTATCTCTCCCATGCGTCGTATAATGTCTCTAAATCCATCTGCACAAAAGAAGAGATATCATTCCGTAATTTGGCCGTTTTGGCCGGTGGGAAATATTTTAAGAAAATTTTTTTGATCATTTGATCCCATGTAGTGATTGACCCTCGTGGTAACGAGTTTAACCATAGTTTGGCTTTATTCCTTAATGAAAAGGGAAATAACCGAAGACGTATGGCATCATCAGAAACGCCATTTATTTTGAAGGTATCACAGAACTCTAAAAAATTAGCTATATGAGTATTTGGGTCTTCGTCCTGTAATCCATCAAATTGAACAAATTGTTGAATCATTTGTATAGTGTTAGGCTTTAATTCAAAATTATTAGCGGCTATAGCAGGCCTAACAATACTCGATTCTGCTCATATTAAATGAGGTTTAGCATAATCATACATAGTACGCGGAGCATTATTTTCTGTCACATCTTGTGGTGGTGGATTATTCTTGTCCATCCCTTCAGTAGGATTGGATCTGCCTTCTCGCTCTTCTTCTGTGTAATTTAGGGTTCGCCTAATTTCTCTGCGATTCTAGCGAGTGGTAGCTTCAATATCACTGTCGTATACTAATGGTCCTTTCGGGTTCCTTCTAGCCATAAACTAGAGGTACCGCTAGGGAAAAGAAAGAAAGAAAATTTAGTAAAATAAAAAAATTAACCTAAAATAAAAGTAAATTGCGGAAAATAAAAATAATGGCTAAAGTAAAAAAAATAGAGCTTTCTTAATATTTTAGATTCCCCGGCAATGGCTGTAACACCCCTAACCTGTACCCTTCACCTGATTAGAGTTATGAGGCATTACCGAACCAAACTCAGATCATCACGGTCATTTATCGCAATTCATACATTTATCAAACCAAAAATGCATATTTGATTTTCAATATGCCACTAATAGCTCGTATCACCCACATTTTTTTTCGTGCTAAACAATTATATCATCACTCAAGATCTATACAAATTTCGAATCAAGGTCACATATATCAAAACCAAATTAAACCTAATTCATGCTTGTATATTCCGAACCATTGAATCATCGAATATATGTTATTCAAATATTTAATACATGTTCAAGTATACACCTTTCACTTTATACATATATAGTGAATATGAATACATCTATTACTTTATTCAAATGTCATCTTATCATTTCACATATCATGCACATATGCATATTTAAACATATACACCCATAGCACTTTGTGGTATATCCATTCATATATGAAATAATAATACATAATAACATCACCAAATATGCCCATGTTACCAACATAACATGCGCATAATTCCTAAAAATAAAAGCCACATCAACTCATAATTATCAAATTGATAAAATCATATTATTAACAAGTTTCTGGAACTATGCCAATTCACAAATTATGCAAATTAAGCTAAATTAAGAATTTCCATACAACATAATAGGCATGCTTATTTCTATACTATTCATAAGTAAGCATATCTCTATAACCACATACAATTTAAATAATCTCTAATTACATGCTCATTTCACTGCATCCACAACGAAGGTTTATAGACACAAGAATCATTAAATATCATACCAAAAACATATGATATATAACTAATTCAAAATGCAAAAGTACAACTCATCCACTACCCTAAATTCGATCTCAACTTCGGTTCTTTAATAATCAACCTAAATAATTATAAACATTTTACTTATTCAAAACCGAACCATATTATCATGAAAAAGAGAACAAGCAACAAACCATAATCACCATTCAAGCATAGCATACACTCATAATACATTAAAGATTGAATATACCATTAGCACATTAACATTTAAAAACAAGCCAACTTCGCATGGCTTCAATACATTATCATAATATCATTCGGTAACTTAACTAGCCTATACATGTAACATCTCGAAATTGGGCCTAGTAGGATTGGGCCCATTGGGCCTTGGGCGTAGGAGTGTCTAAAATTTTTGAGAACAAGAGAATGGCATTATTTCAAGTTGGACTTATTAAGAAGATGATTTTAGAAAGTTACGGGGTTCTATGAAGTTTGGGGTTCAAGTTGGGCTTTAGTGAAAGTTTGTGTTTAAGCCTATTAATGAGAGATAGTAAGAGGCATCAAAGCTTATGGAAATAAGTGAGTAAATTGTTAACATAAATGAACTATTGGTAAAGAGGTTATGGCATCAAGTGGAGAGCATGGAGGGAAGGGGTTCAAATCCCATCTTTTGCAAATTTTGGATTTATTTTTGTGTGCTCTTCCAAGTGTCAACCATGACATTACTAAAGGAAAGAAATAAAAGAAAAAAATGAAATGATGACTAAAAAGATAAGGTAAGGAGGAAAACAAAGAAAAAGAAAGGAAAAAGAAATAAAAGAAAAATATAATGATGGGATTTGAATAATAATGGAGTAGATGAAAAAAAATGCATGGAGGGTGTAATAGCCGATTTAGGGGATAGTCGGGACAGTGATCTCGAAATTACTAAACTGAGGATAGAGAAAATTATTTTCATGTTATGCTATGTGTTATAACATGTTTATAAACATGCATGAAAATTTTTGGTGTCTCAATTTTAGCGATTGAGGGCTTAATTTCGAAAAAGGACTAAATCCCATAAAGTGCTAAAGTTTAATTTTATTTCCTAGAAGTGCCAAATAGCTATGGATTAGAAATTGGAGGTCCCAAATGTACAATTTGGCCTTGTATAAATGAGTAGGCCGGCCATAAAAAAAATATAGGGACAAGAGCATTTATTTTGGTCAAAAGTTGGTGATGTTAGGTGTTTTAAATGAATAAAATAAGAGGAATAAAGATGTTATCATCTTTTCACTATTCCTCCACTTTCATCCACCGAAAATTGAAGAGAAATAAGGGTTATGGGGCTCAAAATTTTCAGCAAACATTTCTCCTCACAAGTAAGTGATTTTGGTGATCTTTCTTGATAAAAATTGTATTTTTGGAGTCCTCAAAGCTTAAGCTAGCTAATGAGGGGACTAATTTGTAACGTGGTTGAGAGTCTAGGGACTTGCTGTATACGGCCCAAATTGTTCGGGCCCAAATCAAGAAATAAAAAAAGGGCCTAAATGGCCCAGAACTAAAAAATTTTTCAGAACCCTAGGGTTCTGTCCTATTCACGTGGGGTGTCTGACCCACCGCCTGCCTGTGCTCCACCAGCGCCGTTTCTCCACTTGCGTTTGCTCCCCATAATCTGCAAAGAAGACAAGAAATAGACAATAATAGCAGAAAACGGGGAAATCAATTGTATTTTTTGTTTTTCTTCAAATTTGGTTATAAAAACCGAAAGGAAACGATGTAAAAGGGGGGAGGATCGAAAATAGAAAACGAAAAAATCAGAACAAAAAAGGATTCGAACCCATCAAAAATCGAATGTAAAGGGGGGATTCCTTCTTCCGGTTTTTACGATTTTCAGAAATAAAAAACAAGCAAAAACTTCAAAGGTTGATTTTGATTTATTTATTTTTATTGTTTGCTATTTTTCTATCTTACTCGTTTTTTACTATTTAAAATCTTAAAAAAAGAGTAAAAAAAAAGGGAAAGGACCTTACCTGAACCGAGACGCGTCGTCGGAGAAACCGTTCCGTCGCCGCAGATCGGGTTCGGGGAAAGGAAGTCGGAGGTTTTTGGCTTCGATTTTTTGGGGCATCAGGGTATGGATCTTCGAAAATGGGTTTCGAACAGATTTAAAGTTCCTCCCCCATGCGTTGCCGGCCATTGATTATGAGGGTGGTGCGATGATCGGTCAGGAAACCCCCTCACCGGAGAAGGAGAGATAAGGGGATGAGAAATTTTCTAGAGTGCCTGCTGAGTTATCAAAAAAGAGGGGTTTTAGGGCTGAAATGTTTTTGAATTAATGTTGGAGGAAATGACGCCTTTTGGGGCTTAAGAAACTGTGCATATCCCTTCTATGGGAAATTTGCGCAATGGGCCCTTCTTTTTTTTGTGCCACTCTTTAATTGCATCTTTTAAATCTTCAATTTTGCCCTGAATTCGTGTGACATTTCAATTTAGCCTGGCACTAAACGCAGCAAATTGGGGGCTGGGTTATTCACCCTTTTAGTCCTCCTAAGTCCACACATCTGACGTTATGGCCCCTGACGCACCTTTTATTATTTATCATTTATATATTACATTTTACTTTGATTGTAATTCAGTCATTGGCCTTTAAAAAAAATTTGTCTTTGTATATTCTATTTTAGAGTTTCTTATATATCTTATTTACTTATATTTTTTTTAGTATGTGTTTTGTATTTTTATATATTATTTGTTTTAAATCATTTTACCTATCATTTTATTTTCTTTGTAAAATGTTTATTTTAGATTCCCTTTTTATTATGTATTTTAAATTATCTTATCATTATGAATCTTTTGTGTATATATTCATTTCAGTTTATTTATTTTCAATTTCTATATACTGTTTTTAAATTTTTATACATTATTCATTTTACATTTTTCATATACTATTTATTCTGGTTCTCTTTTATATATTATTTACTTTGATCGTATTATATATTATTTTAAGTAATCTTATCTGTTAAGTGTTTTAAATTCGTATATATCATTTAGTTCAAATTACACTATATGTTATCCATTTTTAATTTTTATTACTAATATTCGTTTAAAATCGTTTTGTTATTACTTATTTTAAGATTTTGTACATAGTTTATATTAAGCTGTTTGCATTTTGTTATTATTTTAGAATTCTTCTTACATACTATTTACTTTGGACTTTCTCATAGTATTATTTTAAATTGTCACTTATGTATATTATTTATTTAAAGTTGCTTTGTTTTGTTTTAAATCATTTTGAATTGTTTTATACTATTTACTTTAAGTTGTTTTTTATAATATTTATTTTAAATTCATTTTTTTTTGTGTTTTATTCGTCTAACACTATCTCACTATTTATTTTGAATTGTTTTATATTATTTATTTCCTTCTTTTGACTATTAATGTTGGTATCTAAGTGATATATGTTGTGTAATTATTGCCATTATGCGTATCATGATTTATTTATTCGTATTTTCCTGTCATTGTCATTCATATGTATAATATTGTGTTCATGATTTATTATTCCATGATTGTTGCTATTTTCATATTATGCCATCATATTGCGCATTAAACATCAGTGTATTTATCCAACTTAGATTGTCGTATTTCACTTCAAACAATAAACATATGCCTATGCATGCTGCACTCGTTATTATTCAAAAATAAAAATTTATCAAAAATAAGGTAATGTTTCGTATTTTGGAAATTTGAGAAAATCGTGCCCTAACTTATTGGGTTTCGATTTTTCTCGTTTAGCCCAAATAATGGAATATTCTTTTGAAAAAATACGAGTTAAAATAAAAAGTTTATTCTCGAGAGTACAAAGTGTTGTGCCCTAACTTACTGGGTGTGGCATCTCGTTATCTCGAAGTAAGAATTTTTGAAATAGTTTAAAATAAAAAGCTTATTCTCGAGAGTAAAAAGTGTTGTGCCCTAACTTACTGGGTGTGGCATCTCGTTACCTCGAGATAAGAATTTTCTAAAATGACAATGTTTCGAATTGTGCCCTAGCTCATTCTCGAGGATTCAGGGTGCTGTGTCCTAACTTACTGGATGTGGCATTTTGTCACTTCGAGATGAGACGGCCTTTGATGATTATTCCAATTCATTGAAATGTTCTAAAATTAACATCAATAAAAAATGATCGTATTTTTTAATTCATTCTCGGTTTTCAATTTTTGACATTAAGACACTAATTAATCAATTTGGTACCAATTTTAGGCGTGACGAGGGTGCTAACCCTTCCTCGCACGTACCGACTCCCGAACTCGATTTCTCAAAACTTTGTGGACCAAAAAACACTTTTTTAGTAAATCAAAACGTTTTATTAAAACAAAGGTGATCCGATCACACCAAACAAAGATCGGTGGCGACTCCCGTTTTATTTATTTTCAAAACCCAAGTTCGATTCCGCCCTTTCAAAAAAGGGGATGGTTTCGACACTTGCCATGAGAGATTTTATGCTGGTTGCAAGGTCTAGAAGTACTTTATCAAAGGGTCAATTGAAAACCTATCCCTCGTAAGAAGTGACTCGAATTTTTTGAGCCACAGAGAGCATCACGTTACGGATTCCGAATAAGGTGTGTAATCTCATACCCTTCTGAATACATGTTTGAAATGGTGTGTAATCTCATACTTCTCTGAATATTTGTATGAAATATGTTGTTAATCGGTCGAAATACTGAAGAAAACTAAAAACTGGCATCCGTGATCACTCGGGCGTGCGTATGATCGTAGTGGTAATCGTATTTTGTAATAAAACAGTTTCGTTTAGAAGCAGTGATGTGTTTTTGAAAAATCATGAAAAATAAGAGAAATGGAATTAGAAGGTGAATGAGATATTAAATTAAATCTTACTGTGTCTATTTTAATATGGAAGAAACAGAGAAGGAAAAGGAATTTTATATTATGAGATATCTTAATTTTAGTGAGACTGGTTCTGATTAACTTCGGGGTTCAATGATCTGTTTTGGAAAAATCATATAAAATTTTACAAAGATAATTATGGGTTATAATTTATATGTATGGATTCCTTAGTGAGCCTATTTTCATTAGAAACAAGTTGGATCAATATATGAAAACCGTACAGCGAGATATTTGAAATTAAGATAAGAGAGGTCGGAATCGTTGGACAGTGAAATAAGGGAAACTTTAAGGAATAAACTGCACTAAATGTCTAGCCCAAAATTCTGGAAAAATTACAGTAAGAATATATATGAGTCTAGTTTCACGAAAATTTTACAGATCTAGATTTCGAGTTTTTTTAACTCAAGTTATGGTCAATTTAGTCAGCATGATGCAGATGGACAGTTTAAATTTGTATGCCCCAAATTACTAGTTAAGTTTTAGTTACGAGATTACCGAATTACCCTTAGAGGGTAAATTACCGAATTACCCTTGGTGGGTAAAATTTTTGAAATTACCCTTGGAGGGTAAATTACCGAATTACCTTTGGGGGGTAAATTACCGAATTACCCGTGGGGATAAATTACCGAATTACCCTTGGGGGGTAAATTACCGAATTACCCTTGGAGGGTAAATTACCGAATTACCCTTGGTTGGTAAAACTACCGAATTACCCTTAGAGGGAAAATTACTAAAATACCCTAGGAGGGTAAATTACCGAAATACCCCTAGGATGCAAAATTACTGAAATACCCTTGGAGAGTAAATTACTGAAATACCCTTGGGTTGCGAAATTACCAAAATACCCTTGGAGGGTAAATTACTGAAATACCCCTGGGTTGCGAAATTACCAAAATACCCTTGGGTTATGAAATTTTTGAATTACCCTTGGTGGGAAAAATTACCGTTATACCCCTATGGGTTGACTAGCATGATTGTGTGTATTCTGTTTATCTGGTTTTGATGGTAATCTATTTCATACATCATTATGAAATGTGCTTTGCATACATGACATACTGCATGGGTTGGGTTATGTAATTGGAGGAAGTGATTGATTTGTTAGGGTCGCACGAGTCACCCGAGATGACTGTGGACTCACCGATTTGATTTTTAGGGTCGCACGAGTCGCTCGAGACGACTGTGGACTCACCAATTTGATTTTTAGGGTTGCACGAGTCACCCGAGATGACTGTAGACTCACCGATTTGATTTTCATTCACCGATTTGATTTTCACTCATCGAATTGATTTTTAGGGTTGCACGAGTCGCCCGAGATGACTGTGGACTCACCGATTTGATTTTCACTCATCAAATTGATTTTTAGGGTCACACGAGTCACCCGAGATGACTGTGGACTCATCGATTTGATTTTCATTCACCGATTTGATTTTCACTCATCGAATTTATTTTTAGGGTCGCACGAGTCGCTCGAGATGACTGTGGACTCACCGATTTGATTTTTACTCATCGATTTGATTTTTAGGGTCGCACGAGTCACCCAAGATGACTGTGGACTCACCGATTTGATTTTCACTTATCGATTTGATCTTTAGGGTCGCACAGGTCACCCGAGATGACCGTGGACTCACCGATTTGATTGTTAGGGTCGCACGAGTCACCCAAGACGACTGTGGACCTAACAGAGGCTCTAAGCCACTTATAATCTGGCAGCTCGGCTACATTCTTGGTGTGTTTGGCGGGGTGGGTTGACTGATGATCACCCACAGGTGTGTTGGTTGGTACGGGGGTGTGATTGGCTGGATTGGGTTAGGTTGCATTACATTATCTGCATTATCATGTTTATACAGGCTTTAGCCCAGTCTGTTTCTGTATGGGTCTCAGCCCAGTTAACGACCGATTAGGGGATTACACACTGAGTTCTCGTAACTCACCCCCTTTCCTTTAACCTTGCAGTAAACCCTAGCATTAGAGGATTTGGAGCTGCAGAGGACTCGGTGGTGGCCATACATCAGAATACTTCTCCAAAATATTTAGTAAAATTTTGTTTAGCTTTATTTTGAAGTTTATTTTAATTTGGGTTTGGTTTTTATAATAAGGCCATTGGAAATTATTTTTTTGAATTACCATTTCAGTTATATTCAAACTATAAACGATTAAACTCTGGATTTTTATAAAACGACAATAACTGCTTCTCAAAATATCACTTTCCACAATTCATTGAATCTGATTACTGTTATAAACAAAGTTTTATGGAAATGGTAGTAAAAATGTTTTTGCAAGGGAATGATTTTTAATAAAATACATTTTGAAAATAAGCAAACGAAATTTTAGGTTTTGAATAGTAGAAAGTTTTTAAATTCTTTAAGAAGAGTTTCTAATGAAAACATGGTTTTCGAGAAACTCTTCAATGTGACATGCCAGATTCGAGCCTAACTTCTAGGCCGGGTTTGGGGTGTTACAATACATGCCTTAATAACGAAAGTCTAAACATTATAGGTACGAACATGAGCCGATAGTGTGAATGACTTCAGTGACGATCCCCTAAACCCGTAGCTTGACCAAAATCTATAAAACAGATCATTGAGCACACAGAGTAAGCTTACTAGCTTAGTGAGTCTTAAGCAGCCACATTATAACACTCAATTATCCAAACATTTTAAACAACCAATTTATAACATTGAATAAGCATGGCTTAACCTAAAAATGCATCATAGCCAAATATCCTACCTCACCTAATCTGTCAACTTCCATTTACTCACCAAAATACACCATTACAGAATATATATATATATATACACGTATATAACACAAAATTATATATATATATCCATATACCTATACAAATACCTTTACCCACTTCATGCTTTCATATAACCAAATTTTCTCACAGTATAGTTTATATTCAACTTTCCATCTGCCAATTGTATATCACATTTCTCTCGTCATTTCATTTATCTAATAAACACACACACACACACACACATACACACATATATATATATATATGTGCACAACACATGTATATGAATAACACGTACCTTATAGCAGAATTAACGAATTCATTTTCACATGCTTAAGCATGCTAAATTCATTTCATGACTTTATTAACACATGATTTAAGCTTGGAATGACAACTCATCGGTTTAAAACCTGCTAAGTATTAACCTGAATCTCACTCACCGGCACTAGGCTTGTTAGACTCAAGGTCCGAAGTCTGAACACCGGCACGAGGTCTGCTAGGCATAAAGCCCGAAATAATTCACCGGCATAAGGCTTGCTAGGCATAAAGCCCGATATAGATCACCGGCACAAGGCCTGCTAGGCAAAAAGCCCGAAATAGATCACCGGCACAAGGCCTGCTAGGCTCGAAGCCCGATATAGATCACCATAATTATTCATTCCATACATATTACCCAATACTAAAATCACAAGCATCATATATTTTTCATATATCAAAGCCGAACATGCTTAATCACATTACACTAAACAAAATAAATTCAATTCAATGTTATACCACCACATTCGGCCATCTCAATTATTTATGCTTAATAATTTCAAATTTCATCATTTAATAAATATTCATAAATAATTCCTTGGCATATATTTGCTTAAGAACTTACCTCGGCTATCGACGGACAACGTAGACCGGTTATTCGATAACCTTCGCCTCTCCCCGATCCAAATCTGTTTTTCTTTGTTCTTTATCTAAACACATTAAAATTTAGCTCATTCAAGCACATTTCATCTCAATTTAGTCCTAAAACACATAAACGGGCAAATTACCATTTTACCCCTAATGTTTCACATTTTTACAATTTAGTCCTATTTGCACAAAACACAAAATACACAAAATTTCATTATATCACCTAAGGGCCGAATGTTCATAGGGACTATACAAGTCCATTTATTTCATTTATTTTGCATTTTAGCCCCTCAAAAATTTATTTTTGCAATTTAGCCCTAATTACTCAAAATCACCAAAAATCTCAATACAAAACATATTAATCTAACATATATTTTTCATAATTCATCAACTATCATCATAAAACTCATGAACTCATCAATGGCACATTTCAAAAATATTCATCAAAATCAAAAATTCAAGCGTGGGTCTTGAAGTATTCGAAGCAACGATTACAAAAACGTAGAAATTATCGAAAACCGATTAAAAACTAACCTTTAATTTAGATTGTAAATAGCCGAATGTACAAAGCTCCAAAACCTTTTTCTTTTCTTTGTGTTATTCGGTGGAAGAAAGAATGAATAAAATTCCACTTTCATGTTGGTTTTATTATAATATAGTTATAAATTATAAAATAAATATAATATATCCTTCAACATATAAAATAATACATAAAAACATGTTATATCACCATGTTGCCATCCACTATAACTTAAAATGGGCATATTGCCCTTTAAGGTCTTCACTAAAATAAAGCCACATCAATTTAGCCATAAATCAAATAAAAGGCCACTTTTACCACTTACGTGATTTAGTCCTTTTTGACTAATTGAGCACACAAACAGTTAAATTTTGATACGAAACTTTCACACATATTAATTCACATATCATAAACACGAAGAATAATATTTAAATATTTTTCGGACTCAAATTCGTGGTCCCGAAACCATCGTTCCGATTAGGGTCAAATTCGGACTGTTACAATGGCACAAAAAACTTGATCGTCGATTTTAAAGTTAAATTTATGATGAGAATGATCGAACCTGGAAACTAAATCTGACAACGATTTGAGGCAAGCACACCTATCGAACAGTAGTATAGTTAAGGCAAGACCGGAATGCCGAACCCAAAGGAACCAAAAGTACTAATACTAACTCTCTTTCTATTATCTAGCCTAAAATAAGTGAAGTTGTTATTTAATCCAAATTTAACTAACTACTAAGCTAAAGATGCAAAGACAAAAAGAATGAATTGGGGAAATACTGTTGTAAAAACTCAGTTGATTAAGATGATACCCTTAGGAAGAATCCACCTAGACTTCACTTGTTATCTAACACTGAACCAGACGATTTATTCACTTGACTTGATCCGTAAGATTCCCTAAGTTATATTAAACCCTCTCTCGAGGTGAATAACGTCTAAACCTAGGTTGATTAATTGAAATCTCTTTCTAATTAAAACCCCTAGAATCGCATTAACTCGATCTATGGACTCCCATATTAGGTTTCACCCTAATCCGGCAAAATCTCGTCACCCTATCTCTAGGCGTGCGATCAACTCCGCTTAATTATGCTAGATCTACTCTTAAGCAGGGACTTTTTCTCCTCCACCTAAGCACGTCATACTTGAATTAATATCCCAAAAATATCAACACAAGAATTAAGAACAAGTCAAATATTTATCATATATTTCAGCAAACGATAACAAGATCCGTCTTAGGTTTCATCCCCTTAGGGTATCTGAAGGGTTTAGTTCATAACAATAAAAGAAAACATCTCAAAAGAAAAGTTAAAAAAAAAACATAAGAAATCCCTAAAACCCCCTAAAGGAATTGAAGGAGAGATCCTCCGTCTTGAGTATAACTCCGACTTCTTAAGATGGACCAACTGGCTATCTTCGAGTGATTTCCACAATTCTGACCTTTCTGGCTCGGCTCCTTGGCCTAGCTAACCGTCCCTTTTTTAAGTAATACTTAGGGGGTTTATATAGGCTTTTGAAATAGGTTTCTTTGCCCCTAAGTATCCTTTTCCGAGTGAAACTCTTCTTTCCAGTGACAGGAACGCAGCCATGGCACACGCCTGTGTAAGTCGTGGCCAGACCGTGTTTGAGCTTGTTGAGTGAGGGACGGCCGTGTGGATTTGGGCCAGGCCGTGAGGATTTCGTGATATGGCCCATTTACTCCGTTTTGGGCCTGTTTTTCCGTTCTTTCCGTCCTTGGGTGCTCTCTTAAGTATAAAACATGAAAAGAAAGGATTAAGAGCACCTTTTTACATAAATCAAGGGATAAATCAACCAAAAGTATGCTAAATGTGGGACTAAAATATGTTACTTTTACGGTTTATCAGTCACCCTATCTCTAGGCGTGCGATCAACTCCGCTTAATTATGCTAGACCTACTCTTAGGCAGGGACTTTTGCTCCTCAACCTAAGCACATCACACTTGAATTAATATCATGGAAATATTAACACAAGAATTAAGCACACATAATTAAGAACAAGTCAAATATTTATCATATAGTTCAGCAAACGATAACAAGATTCATCTTAGGTTTTATCCCCTCAGGTATCTGAATGTTTAGTTCATAATAATAATAAAAGAATACATCTCAAAAGAAAAGATAAAACAAAACATAAGAAATCCCTAAAACCCCCTGAAGGAATTGAAGAAGAAATCCTCCGTCATTAGTATAATTCCAGCTTTTGTAGATGAATCAACTGGCTATCTTCTAGTAAATCTCCACAAATCTGCCCTCTTTGGCCTAGCTGGACGCCCCTTGACTAAAGCCCTGGGTTCTCCCTGACAAAAGCCCTGGCAGAAGGCTTCTGCCGAACTCCCCACTTAAGTTGCCCCCTAGGGTGTTTATATAAGCTTTGAGATGCCTTACTTGGCCCCTAAGTATCCTAATTCAAGTAGAATTCCTCCTAGGGTGTTTAAATAGGCTTTGGAATGTGTTTCTTTGCCTCCAAGTATCCTATTCCAAGTAAAACTCCTTTTGGCCACGGCAAGGACACGCCCATGGCACACGTCTGTGTGAATCGTGGCCAGGCCGTGTTTGAGTCTGTTGATGAGGCACGGCCGTGTGGTCTTGGGCCCAGGCCGTGTGGATTTTGTGATATGGCCCATTTACTCCGTTTTGGGCCCGTTTTCTGTTCTTTTCATCATCCGATGCTCTCTTGGGTATAAAACATGAAAACAAAGTATTAAGAGCACCAAATTACACAATTCAAGGCTTAAATCATCCAAAAGCATGCTAAATGTGGGCCTAAAATACGTTACTATTACGGTTTATCACACATCTAGCGAATAATTTGGTACTCTCATGTTATTTATTTGCGCCTATTCTTGTAAAATTAGGCTCGTCTCTTATCGAGCTATCGATTTTGCTTTTTGTTAACTTGAAGCTGGGATTTCCATGTTCTCTTTTCGGTGTTTGTTCTAATCTTTTATTTTTTTTCTATCGAAGCTCTGTGTATTGCGTGTACAATTTATCTCCTCTTACACTTCTGGAAGGCTTCATAGATTGCTCGGTTGTCGCCATAGGAGCGCCTACTCTTTTTTACAAGGCTGCCACTAAGTGGGGAAAGAGAATCCCGACTTTCTAGCCACTAATGCACATTTTCATGTAGTTGTATATCCATGTCCCGATGCATACATTTTATTCTGTAAAACAACATAAAGTAAAACCACTCAAAAAGTATTGACGTTAGAGATGTTTAAGGCAAGAGCGACTCTTGTGCATAAAACTGAATCCACATCTTTGCAACAATGAACATTATTTCTTGATTAAAGGATGTGGAAATATCAGTACTTGGGTGACACTTTCATTGACCCCTCCCTTCTGTTAGATAATTATAACGTTATCCATATTATGTCTTTAAAATATTTTAAATCAGTTTCTTCCAAAAAAATCTTTTTCATAATATGGAGTGTTATAAAATTCACAAAGAACATGAGGGGTGATTCTCACGCCATTCCCTCGTACAAATATCATTTCCCATATTGCACCTTCTGTCCTTCTATACTCTTGGTTCTGAAGAGATGTATAAATTTCCTGAACTCTCAAGACCACAAAAAAGTCATTGGGAATAATATAAAAATGTTCTCATTGATGATATCATACCAGAAGCCAAATTTATTGACATAAAACCATTGACGATTCAAACCCCCGTTCTTGGATTGTCCAATGTAGTTTCATCAAGATGAAGAAGAGTAAGGAAGCGAGGCAGGGGAAGATAGTGAGGAAGAAGAAGTTAAAGAGGAGGGGGATGAGATGGGTTCTTAAGAGGAGGAAGAGGAGGATTGAATGAGCTTTTACTTTTAACTTTTTGGATTGTAAATAATTGGGATGATTTTTATTTTGTTAATTTAGGAGTAGGAATAACAATAGCGATATATATGTTTTCTGTTTTCAAGTTTCCTATGTAGGAACCTCACAAGAAAAAAAAAACATGACATTTTTTAGCATTCTACGAAAGGAAGAGGAAGCACCACCATAAGACCACGAAAATGTCACAATCAATTGGCTAGCTTTTTACCTTATCTATAGGGTTGCACATTAGGGACAATGTGCTATCTAAAATGTGGGGGGTAACATTGGACATTTTTTTCTTATTTTGTTTTTGTTTTTGTTTTTCTTTTAACTTCATTTTTCTTGTCAAAGTGTCCTTGAGATTGTAGAAATACAAGTGATTGGTTAGGAGCATGTATATAGGTTGATTGTATTTAAGATAAATTTGGCATGCTAATGAATTATTTTATGTTTTCAAGTTTTACACCAATAAGTTCTATATATTACACTGCAAATATGCATTAAGTAATTGAATGTACCAAACGACATAGAAAATATAGGGAAATGAGTATACTAGTATGTATGATAAACGGTTAAAGTTGTGGTTATTTGATTGATTAAATTTGTGTATATTGAAATACCTAGGGATGACCTAAGGCATTGTTTGGTATAACCCAGAGTAAAAAACCTAACCTTATTCATTGATCCTTAGTACCTATTTTTGACCAGAAAACACTTCTTGATGAACCTTCATACAAAACCCGAGCCAAAATATCACTTTGTACTTACTATTTTTCTCTGGTCCCAAATTGCACGAATTTAGATGTCTGGCCATACGTATTGAGTGATAGGTAGATACATCATGGTCAATTTTGTAAAAATTAGAGTGAAATAGGAAGAAGCAGTGTGATATAGTGATTGTAAGTTTAGCCAAAAATGTGCAAAATAAAGAGAAAATTCAAAAAAAAAAAGAGTCAAAATGAGTACAGAAAGTACTTAAGCAATAGGAAATAAAAGCATTGTAAGTGAGATGTGTTGACAAAGTCAAATGTAACAAAATCACAAAGTTAGAAAAATCAGCCATTAGTGCACAAAAACTTTTGAGCTAGCCATAGTTCCTTTATCGTGTTGTGACTTCCTACGTAGAGAAATAAGGAAGGTGAGAGAAGGAGAAATAAGGTGGTGAGCGGGCAAGGGTTACTAAGGGGGAGAATAGGGAACAATACGATGTGCCAAATTACTTTCATGCTTGAAATTGTTTTGATGCTGACCGCCTCCGGACGTACCAATGTCTAGAGTAGAAATCCTACACAAAATATATTAAAAGACGATATCCGCAAGTATACGAGTCAGGTTATAATATAGTTACAACGGAGTGTATAATTACTCCGAGAATCGTAACCAAGGGAGGTGAGCACTAAGTTAATTCTAACCTAAGAACAAATAGATCTAATTAGTACTTTAAATGAATTATATCACAATGAAATATAAAGAAAGGTTTTTAGAATTTTTTAATAATAATAATAATAATAAAAGAAATAAATAACAAGAAATCAAATAATAGAATCTGTCAACTCCGAGCGTGGGTGATTAGCTCGCTTCAGTAATCATAACCAACTGTCACTCTGAGTTTTCTTGTTCAATCAACTTGTCGATACCCCAACATGGTCTTTTGATCTTCCACTAGAATAATGAGTCGATAGAAACTACTTACCTCTCGACCTAACAGTCCATACCGGTTCAAGTTTAAGGTATTCAGGGGTAGGTCATACCAATTTTGGATTAATTCCCACTTTTATGACTTTAGGGGTTGTCAAGCCTAGGGTTTAAGTTCTTTCTTTCTTGAACAGCTGATCTCCTTAGAGAACCCTACAAAACAGTTATTTAATCATACCTCTACTCACTAATCCCTCATAGGAGGATTAGTTCCTTATGGATCTCACAAACAATATGATCTTGATATATAGAGTAGACATGAATAACAATTCAAGAATATAAAGTTTAGAACAAGCCTAATTTGTATTAAGTAGAATGTTGAATCCTTACAGAGTTTGATCAAGTTCACAAATCTGATCTCTTCCTCAAAAGCAAAGAACAAAACTGAAATAAACCTAAAGCCTAAGAAAAGAGAAAGACTAATAACTAAATCTGGAAATAAAATTATACAATATAAAAATTCGTCCCTAAAATGTGTTAAATGAGCCTATTTATAGACTTTAGAGTGGCCATCGTCCTTAACCTTAGGTCAATTGTCGTCCTCGTGCTTAATGTTTGATTGTATGGACCAAAAAGCCTCTGACTTGTATTTATTTCTCGTTCAGAGGTGATGTCGCGACACACCAGGTCCTGTGTCATGACATCGAAGGCAATATGCTCATATTCAAGGTGCCTTCAGGGGTGTGTCGTGACATCTTCAGGTTGTGTTGCGACACCACAAAAAGTCTTGAAATTTTGTTATTCTGATCCCTATTTTGCAACATCCAACTCTTCTTGTTGCAGCACAGGGACCAATATCGAGTTATTACACCTCTAAGGTCAAGAATCAAATTACACAATTTATTAAATTTAGATAGAATTACGAAAACTTTACCAAAGTGCTTGTATTCAAGCTCCTAAAGTGCAAAAACTAGTTTAATACTCTACACCGAATTACGACAGACCAGATGCTTCTTATTCTTGAATCCATACCTATCCCAAACCTTAGAGCGTTACAAGCCGAAAAATCGTATGTGACCTAGGTAAATCTATGCATGAATTGACATTATATTGAGTAATTACAATAATGACTATTTGTCTTCTGCTAGGACAATCAAATTACCTGTATGATTTATTGATGGATTTCTCTATTTGAGGACATTATTGTCTATATACTTTGTAATATACTGAACTTATGTGTTTGAAGATTAAAAAATAGTAAGTCATTTACTTATCGTGCTAGAATTATGTGTAAATATGATTATTCCTAGTTATGTATTCCAAATCCAGACTTTGTATCGTACTTTCTCAAGATACTTCTTTTATTTTTCATTTTTATTCTTCATTGCTTGAGTACAAGCAATGACTTAAGTGTAAGAGAGTTTGATCTACCGCAATTCGTTGTAGCAGATTAAATTAGTTTTCATACTTAAGGAGTTGGATACGAGTAATTCTAGTATGTTTTGTTTAGTTTTTATATTTTAGTTTCAATTTAATAAAAAGTGTAATTTGAGTGGATTTTATGACCTTAAAGGCTGAATGAGGCCTAAGGGAAGACTGATGTATTTAGCGAGTGTACAGAACACTATTTGGAGGCATGAGAACTCAAGACTGATTGCCGTGTTGCAACATGGAAGGTTTACGTTACAAAAAGTGAACAAAATTCTAAAATATTAATACTACTCCTAGTGTCGCGACACAACTAGTGGATATCGCGACACACCCCTGAAGTGGAACCTGAGCCAAGCAAACTATTTTCCTTGTCGCAACACGAGCTGTGGATGTCACAACACTGGTTCTGTTGATCGTTATGTCAGAGTCTTAAAAATTTAAATAAAGAATGATAGAGCCTAGAAACTAACTGTGACAACGATTGAGGCAAGTGCACCTATCAAACAGTAGTATAGTTTAGTGGCAAGACCGAATTGTCGAACCCAAAGGAACCAAAAGTACTAATACTAACTTTCTTTTTATTATTTAGCCTAAAAATTAAAGGAGTTGTTATTTAATCTAAATTAACTAACTACTAAGCTAAAGATGCAAAGACAAAGAGAATGAATTGGGGAAAATACTTGTGGGAAAAACCAATTGATTAAGACAATACCCGAGGAAGAATCCACCTAGACTTCACTTGTTATCTAACTTTGAACCAGATGATTTATTCACTTGACTTGATCCGTAGGATTCCCTAATTTATATTAATACCTCTCTCGAGGCTACTAACGTCTAACCCTAGGTTGATTAATTGAAATCTCTTTCTAATTAAAACCCCTAGAAATGCATTAACTTGGTCTATGGATTCCCATATTAGGTTTGACCCTAATCCGGTAGATTTTTGTCATCCTATCTCTAGGGTTGCGACCAACTCCGCTTAACTATGCTAGATCTACTCTTAGACAGGGTCTATTCCTCCTCTGCCTAAGCACATCAATACCTGAATCAATATCCTGAAATATCAAAGCAAGAATTAAGAACACATAATTAAGAACAAATCAAGTATTTATCATATAGTTCAGAAAACAATAACAAGATCCGTCTTAGGTTTCATCCCCCTCAGGTATTTGAGGGTTTAGTTCATAATAATAAAAGAATACATCTCAGAAAAAAATATAAAATAAAACATAAGGAAAACCATAAAACCCTCTAAAGGAATTTGAAGGGAAGATCTCCGTCTTAAGTATAACTCGGGCTTCTTGAGATGAATCAACTGGCATTCTTCGAGTAAATTCCACAATTCTGGCCTCTTTGGCTTGGCTCTTCGGCCTAACTGGACGCCCCCTAAAGGTTGGCCTCTAGGGTGTTTATATAGGCTTTTGGAATGGCTTTTTTGCCTCTAAGTACCCTATTCCGAGTAAAATTTCTCTTTGTCACGGCAGGGACACACCCATGGCACACGCCCGTGTGAATCGTGGCCAGGCCTTGTTCGATTTTGTTAAAGAGGCATGGCCGTGTGGTCTTGGGCCCAGGCTGTGTCGATTTCGTATTTTGGCCCATTTACTTCGTTTTAGGCCCTTTTCTTGTTCTTTTCAACCTCCGGTGCTCTTCTAAGTATAAAACATGAAATTAAAGGATTAAGAGCACCAAATTCCACAATTCAGGGAATAAATCATCCAAAAGTATGCTAATTTTGGGATTAAAATGTAACATCCTAGAGTTAGGGGCTCTGCATTTTTTTTGTTTCTGTGTGTTTGGCATGATTTGTCTGTTAATTTGGCATGTTTGGGGGTCCTGGAAAGGCTCGGGGTTAAGCTTGAGCCTTGGTGAAAATTTTGTTTTTGGGCACTTTAGGGGAAAGCTAGCTGAGGCAGGCCTTAAGGGTAATTACTTGTGTTTGTTGACACAAGAAGAGGTGTGGTAAAGTGGCAAGAAGACACCACTTAGGATGCAGGGAAGTGGCGTCACAAGGAAGCAGTAGTAGGGAAGAGGTTCGAATCCCATAAGTATCACTTTGAAGCTTTATTTTTGGCACCTGGATGGGGAGAAGGTGGATTCGGTAGGGACTCTCCAAGGTTGTTGGTTGAATGGGTCAAAGTGTTTGAATGAGTGGCCATGAGGAGGTGGTGGAGTTTGAATTGGTCAAACCGATTCAAATGATGGTTGGAGAGTGAAGCATGGAGAAAATCGTGGGATTTGTTGTGGTTGGGGAGTTGGCCGAAAACTGGAAAGGTATGGGGGGAGTGGATTCGGTCAAGGGGAGTAAAAGAGTATGGGTCTTTGTGTTATTGAACATATTCGGTTCTGTTAGTAGGTGAAGTGTGCCGTCTTGCCTTTTTGGGTAAAAGAGAAGAAACCGAAACCATTTGAGAAAACTTTCCTTTTCTTTGCAAATTCGGTCATTTTGGCGTCATCAAACGGTAGCATTTTCATTCTTTTCTTTCCATCTTTTGTTTCTTTCTTCTCTAAAGCTCCCATAGATAGCCGAACCTACTCCTATTAACTATACCTTAGCCGAACCTCCCTTCCTATCATTTTCTTCTTCTCTAGCTGAAACTCCTTAAAGCCATCCCTTGTCGATTCTCTTCTTCTCCTTTACTCATTCTCTTAAACCTCACAACCGAAACTATCATTCTGTTTCTTTGTATTTCATCTTCCTCCTCTACTTCTTCTCCTTTAGTCGAACCTCTCCCTCACCTTCTACCCCCCATAGCTGAAACATTTTCTTCATTTTCTCTCCATCTTGCTTCAAGTCGAAACCTCCTGTCTCTCACATATCGTTTCCTTTTTCTTCTTTCTTTTGCATTTTCTTTATTGTTCTTTTGAACCGAACCTTTGCTCATCTTTACATCTTGTTTTACCCCTTCATCCTACTCCATTACTCCAAACCCGAACCACCCTTTGTTGCAAACCAACTTGTGTCTCTCGTCTATTATTATCAACTATATATCAAGAACATTCTTGTGGGTTGCCGAGAGTCTCTTTTGCAGTAAGGTTCTGTCGTGCAAGGTAAGGGGGGACTCTCTCATTTCTTTCTCTACTTTCATTCTGTTCTACTTGACCATAGCCGAATGGATATTTTGTTCCTGATTAATGGATTGCGACTAATCTCTTTTCCCTTCTTCTTTTCTCGTTTTGGGTCGTTACTCCGGGAAACCTCTTTAGCCGAGGGGTTGTAGTCCAAAGCCGGAGGGTTGTTGTTGCCGAATTGGATCACTCTATTCGGGTTCTTAAGGTAAGGGGCCATATTATGATTTCTTGGTTATTCATTCCTTTCAATTGTGTTATGCCTTAACCCAAAGTTTGTTATTAGTCAATCTACGCTTCTCCTTGTGTACTGATCAAAGATTCTCCATGGATGCGAGTGCTAGCCAATCTAAGGAAGGGAGTGGACCCATAGTCTCCGCTCCTAAGTTTAAGCGTCGTGCGGTGTTGGCGGTTTAGGATTTTCCGCCGGGCTGTGGTAGAGAGCCGACGTCTGCCTGGGATAGGCAAATAGCCGTTGTCCCTGCTAGTGAAAGTGTCGACGTAGAAAGCTTAGTGTTACTCGTTATCAAGTGTGTATTACTGACACGATTCTTTACTGTTTATGTTATTAACTACATTGGCTGAAAGCCGAAATGACTGCATCGACAGTCGAGATAAGGTAGGAACCGGGTAAGTTCTGTTATGATGATATTTTTGATAATATGCATGTATGAAATAATTACTGTTACACATTGAGGGTATGATGCATTCATATTTAGCATGATGACATGAGCATGGGCTCAGGATTGAAGAAAGGGGAAGTGTGAATTTAGTGACTATGGTCACGGTGGTCTATGAACCACAGTGGTTGAAACCACGAATACGTATATCAGTGACTTATCTCGGTGGTCTAAGACCACAGTGGGTTGGCCCCACAAATACATAAACTTATTAGAGATCGTCACGGTGGTCTGAGACCACAGTGAGTTGGCCCCACGATTATATAATTTAGTGACTTTGTCACGAGTGGTCTAGGACCACGGTGGTCAAGAACCACAGTGGCATAATGCCATGGGTGTTTGGATGGGTAGCTAGATTGGGCTGGGCTGCATTGCATACATGTGACATATGCCATATTGAGTGGGCTAAGGCCCAATGTGCATCTGTGGGCTTAAGGCCCAGTTTGCGTTTACGGGGATTTACACACTGAGTCTCGGTGACTCACCCCTCTACTGAATTTTGCAGGTAATCAGTAGATCGCGGGTTTTGGAGCCAGGCGGACTCGAGGTGGCCATGCGTTGCTATTTCTCTCGTAAATTTCATTACTTTATTTTGAACTTAGTTTAATTCGGGATTTTATTTTGTAAAAAGGCCACTATAACTTATATTTGGGTTTTATTTCAATGCTGATATTAAATGTTTTATAAACTTTTAAAAATGGGGTTTTTTTAAAAATGTAGCTAACAGTTTTCCAAAATACTAACATAAGGATCACAAGCAATAAATAATTAAACTTGGGATTTTCTTAATACTACAAATATTTTTTTCAAAAGATCACGTACCTCAACATTGTTTTCAATTATCACCTTATAAAATTTTCTAGGTTCAGGTTTTTAAATAAACTGGTTATTAACTTCTAGTTATCTTTATAAAGAAGTTGGTAGGATATAACCTAACTAAATTTTTACTAGCCCTTAACAAAGAATCACTAAACAAAATGTCTTCTCAAATTGCGATGTTCCGTTCAAATTTTCAAAACTGCCCTTCTTGTAACAATCTAGATCTGGTCGTAACGCTTTGACCGGGTTTGGGGCGTTACATAAAATATGTATATATTACGGTTTATCAAATACCCCCACACATAAGCATTTGCTTGTCCTCAAGCAAAATTCTCAACTCACAATTAAAACGAACTTCCTTGATTCATAATACTCATCAATAGTGTTTCATCATAATTCATAGATAATTCAGACATTGATAATTTAAGTAAAAGGGTCATAAAGATTCAAACAATCAAAGTCATAGTTTTTGTAGCATGAAAATATAAGTGTTTCCCCTTACCTAAATAATTACCTTTAATTCAAAATCGACAAGAGTTGACATCCTCACTAAAGATTCACTCAAATCACTCAAAGTGTTTAAGGTTCAAAATTAAGCACTCAAAAGTCGAACATGAAAAGTTAATCCCATAGGCTTGCATGAAAATCAAATCTCCACCACTGTAAAATGAGATGATACACAAATCAAAAGGTCTTTAAAAAGGGTTGTAATGGGGCTTGGGTTAAAGGTGTGGATAAAGGCTGAATTATAGGGTTAGAATCGAGATTGAATTGACAGTTTACCTAACTAAAAGAATGAGCTAATCCTAGATACTTACATCAATTGAAAATTTGAAACATTAATAACATGAGATTCTTCTCAAGATGTGGAATTTAAACGTATAAGCTCAATTACATAGAACTCATATTGAATATACTTCGTTTTTTAAGAACAAATCAAGTATAAGAAAGAAATTTAACAACAGAAATATAGAACATAGTTAGACAACTGTTCAAAATCAAATCTTGACAAAAATGGAGTCAATGAATGGTGATAACAAATACAAGATGGGTTTTGGGGTAATATTAGTGGTTGAGTCAATAAAAAGGGTTGCTAAGATCAAAAGGGTTCACTAGGGGTTGATTATGGAGGTAGGCTTTTTGGGAGTAAGTGGGTTAAAACCTAGGTGCCTTTATCATCTCAGTATATCAAATCAAAAGTGTGATCTTGACATGTATAATCAAAGCAAGCTCTAGAATAACAAATCAATGTTGACACACTCATAATCAAAAAGTGAGCATGAAAGAATGTATACTCTAAAAGGTTCAAAATCTCACACAAATTATGGGTTTTCATATCAACCTTGTAAATTTCAAACTTCAAGGTAATAATTAGATTCAGGTAGACAACCTAATCAAAATTTTAATTTTTGAAAATAGACTCATCATGCTTGATTCTCTAGTCTCTAAAGTTTAAATCATCACTGCACAATTATCAATGTAACATCCTGAAAATGGGCCTATGCATTTTTGCTTAATTTTATGAAATAGCATGTTTATTGTGATATGGATGTGTTGTGTGCATTTTTAGAACCTTGGAAATGTAAGGAAATGTCCTGGAAATGTAAGGAAATACTTTAGAAATGTTAAGTTTCAAAAGAGGAAAGTGAACATTTCTGGAAACTTGGAAATGTAAGAAATGTTAAGTTTAAAGGAGGCAAACAAACATTTTTGGAAACTTGGAAATGTAAGGAAATGTAAGGAAATGTAAGGAAATGTAAGGAAACGTTTTAGGAAAAGTTAAGTTCTGAGGTTAAGAGAGGGAAGTAAATCAGGGTGGCCTTAAGAAAATTTATGGGTGAAATATGACACACAAACAGGCTTGGAAAAGTGGCCTGGAGATACCACTTAAGGCCCAGGTGAGTGACGCCACAAGCTATGCAAGTGGGCCTGAGTTCGAGTCACTTAGGAAGCAAAATAAAAATTTTTATTTTTACTACAAGGAGCAGAGAGATGGACGGCAATAAGGCTTTTAAAAGAGGAGTTTTATTCTCTTTAAATTTCGGCTAAATAGGAGATAAATAATAGATTTATTTATCATTATTTTCAAGAGATAATTGTTGGATTAATTCTTTTAAAAGTGATAATTCAAGGGATAAAGCTATCAAAATAGAAGAGTGGTGGCCAAGTAAGGGACTCTAACCTAGTAATTTTGGCTATAAAAGGAAGAGTAAGGCTATTCTTCATTCATTCTTTTCTCTTCAAGAAAACCACTGCCGAAATTCTCTAAAGCTTCTCCTCTTCTCTCTGCCGAATTCTCTCTGACATTATTCTCTTTTACTCTTTTCTTTTCTTCTTCTATTACCAACACAATCAAAAGCCGAAGATACCAATAGCCCTAGCCGATTTCTCACTAAGCCTCAAGAGCTGAAATTGTTATCCACATCAAAGCCATAGCCGAATACTGCTAAGGGTTCAAGCAAGAGTTCCATCGAATTCTTCAGTAAGGGTAAGATTAGGTTAGATTCTCATTCTATTTCTTTTAAGGCTGTTGAAATTAGATTCTAATACCCTTAATATCTGTTGTCGAAGAGATCTTTCGAGATTTACTAAGTGTCGACTACAAGGAAGGAGAAGTTCTTTTCCTGAAGGTACACCATAGGCCGCGTGTTCCCTAGTTATTCAGTGAGTTTCGGGATTTGAAATCTACAAGTGATTGCCGATTTCAAGAAAGAAGGATACAAAGTTTCGAGACTTGATTCTTTAGTCAATTCGACAACAAGAGATTTAAGATCTAATGCTTTAGATCAAGCTTTTCCGGATTTCAGGAAAGAGATAATATCAGGTGTGTACCCCACACTAATTCTTAATAAGTTTTATGGCAATATTTAAATATGTATGTATGTTATATGAATGTGGAAAATATGGCTAAGTACCATGTTATGGTGCACAGTACTAAGGTACGTTTTCCTACTCCTACTATGAGTATGATAAGATTTGTTATGCCATGAATGTGAATATGATAAGAATGTGAATTAAGGCATGATATTGCATAATGTGTATGATATATGGGGGCATATGGGATATTATGAAAAGGGGAAGTGAATGTGGTGACCTAAGACCACGATATCTGAATGTGGTGACCTAAGACCACGATAACTGAATGTGGTGACCTAAGACCACAATATCTGAATGTGGTGACCTAAGACCACGAAATCTGAATGTGGTGACCTAAGACCACGAATTTTATAAGGGCGATGAGCACGTCGGCTGCAGTGACTGCCTTCGATGGTGTGTAGCGGATGGAGGGTTGACTTAGTAGTCCCCACGGTGTACAGGTTGGTACGGGGAAGTGTAGCGGATGGCTAACTAGGTTTGGGTTTGGGAATGCATCATTAATTGTATACTATGATATGAATGTGTATGATTTGTTATGCCTGAATCTATTTGGACTTAGTTTTTGTGTACACATTGAGTCTGTTGACTCACCCCGTTGTGGGACTATTTTTAGGTGACGATCAGTAATGAACCGGGTCGGCGGGAGCTTAGTGGTGGCCATGCGAAATTCAGATTTTATTTTATTTCGGACTTTCTTTTATTTCTAAGTACCTTAAATTTAAATTTGGGTTATATTTGATGTAATAAGGCCATAGTTGGACTACTTTGTGTTACTTTTATTTATTTTGTTTACGAATTTTTATCAACTAAAGTTTAAGTAAATCTATTTTTAAACAAGGCCTAAACGTTTTGTCACCTAAAGTAAAGGATTTTTAATAATGAATTAAACTTGTTTTCAACTCAAGCCCAACCCAACTCGAATTTCCTCCTAAAAATCACTTAAAGTTTTCAAAGTACAAAGAATTTGAACCGGTTTACATCGAGGAACATACCAGATCTAGACAAGGCTCGTGGGCCGGGTTTGCGATGTTTCAATTTGGTATCAGAGCCCAGTTTTAAACTCTCGGCCTGTGGTCTAAGGCCCAGAACATTTTCAAATTGAGCCCAAATGAGTTTTATGAAAATATTTTTGGAAGTAAGCAGGTTTTCTGGCATGGTACCTAAGTCTCCGACCCGAAGTCCACCAGGTAAGTACCCCTAACCATTGTGTGAATTATAGTATGAACTGTAGAAGGGTAGAACTGGAATGGCACGTAGATTAGTATGATAAGTACTTGGACTCTAGGACTAGTTACCCCAACAATTACATAAGACTTAAATGCTTAATAAAACAAACCTGTGTCTAAGTCGCCGAGTTAGGGTGTGGTAACCATTGTGCGCATGTCTAGGATTGGATCCGGAAGAGCCTGGTATTTAAGTAGTCCTAGTGACTCACCTCCTCTTCGCAGGAATTCTACCTGGTGCGTAGCTTCGGTTCACCCTAACCAAGAGGACTCAGTCACAGGCTAAACCCAATAACTAAAACCCGAAAGGGAACTAGCCGTATTGTGAAATATCCTTGATTTATGGAAATTACTAAAATACCTCTATTTGCAAAATTTCGAAATTGCCCTTGGTTCATGAAATTTTCAAATACCCACAGTTTTTATCAAAATTTCTTCCTTTATAAAATGTTCAAAGACCCTAACTTGCAAAATATTAAAATACTCCAACCTGGAAAATTTACGAAATTGACCCTAACTTACAAAATTACCAAAATGACCCTGGTTTTCAAAAATTTTGCAACATCACCGATTTGGAAAACAAATTTTCAAAAAAAGAACCCTCAAGTTTTATAAATTTTGAAATATCCCTGAATGATTAAACTTTACAAAATTACCCTGGTTTATTACCAAAATACTCCCGAGTTCCAAAATTACCAAAATACCCTCAGACTTCAAAAATTTCCCCAAAATACCCCGGAAATGCAAAATTACCAAAATACCCTTATTGACAAAATCCACAAGGAACCTTATTTTGAAAAAAAATTTAATACAAAAATACCCCTGTAGGGCAAATTACGAAAATACCCCTGGGTAGTGGAAAAACAGCAACAATGAAAACTACAACATTTCTCTGAATGAACGAAAGTTCATAATTGATTGATGAATGTATGAATGTAAAGACTGTATGCATGTATGAATACGAAAGAACCACTTCTAAAATTCTTTTCATAAAACTTCTTCGCGGGTAATCAGTGGAATAAAGACTAATTCATAAAATTTCTTAATTAGATTAAAGCACGATCGTAGAAATGAGCTCTAGGGGACGTGGTTCTGGAATACCTTAATTGCCTTGTTCGGTTAGCTTTTTCTTATATTGCTAAGTGAAGTGCCTGAAACCTTGGAGGTGAACCTAGAGACTGTGCCTAGGAAGTATAATAGTATTATTAAGATTAGAGTGCGCAACAGAAGCGTAGTGTAGTGAGTAGGAGCGAATTTAGCCAAGTAACTTCGAGGACGAAATTATTTTTAAGGGGGGTAGAACTGTAACATCCTGAAAATGGGCCTATGCATTTTTGCCTAATTTTATGAAATAGCATGTTTATTGTGATATGGATGTGTTGTGTGCATTTTTAGAACCTTGGAAATGTAAGGAAATGTCCTGGAAATGTAAGGAAATGCTTTAGAAATGTTAAGTTTCAAAAGAGGAAAGTGAACATTTCTGGAAACTTGGAAATGTAAGAAATGTTAAGTTTAAAGGAGGCAAACGAACATTTTTGGAAGCTTGGAAATGTAAGGAAATGTAAGGAAATGTAAGGAAATGTAAGGAAACGTTTTAGGAAAAGTTAAGTTCTGAGGTTAAGAGAGGGAAGTAAAGCAGGGTGGCCTTAAGAAAATTTATGGGTGAAATATGACACACAAACAGGCTTGGAAAAGTGGCCTGGAGATACCACTTAAGGCCCAGGTGAGTGACGCCACAAGCTATGCAAGTGGGCCTGAGTTCGAGTCACTTAGGAAGCAAAATAAAAATTTTTATTTTTACTACAAGGAGCAGAGAGATGGACGGCAATAAGGCTTTCAAAAGAGGAGTTTTATTCTCTTTAAATTTCGACTAAATAGGAGATAAATAATAGATTTATTTATCATTATTTTCAAGAGATAATTGTTGGATTAATTCTTTTAAAAGTGATAATTCAAGGGATAAAGCTATCAAAATAGAAGAGTGGTGGCCAAGTAAGGGACTCTAGCCTAGTAATTTTGGCTATAAAAGGAAGAGTAAGGCTATTCTTCATTCATTCTTTTCTCTTCAAGAAAACCTCTGCCGAAATTCTCTAAAGTTTCTCCTCTTCTCTCTGCCGAATTCTCTCTGCCATTATTCTCTTTTTCTCTTTTCTTTTCTTCTTCTATTACCAACACAATCAAAAGCTGAAGATACCAATAGCCCTAGCCGATTTCTCACTAAGCCTTAAGAGCCGAAATTGTTATCCACATCAAAGCCATAGCCGAATACTGCTAAGGGTTCAAGCAAGAGTTCCATCGAATTCTTCAGTAAGGGTAAGATTAGGTTAGATTCTCATTCTATTTCTTTTAAGGCTGTCGAAATTAAGATTCTAATACCCTTAATATCTGTTGCCGAAGAGATCTTTCGAGATTTACTAAGTGTCGACTACAAGGAAGGAGAAGTTCTTTTCCCGAAGGTACACCATAGGCCGCGTGTTCCCTAGTTATTCGGTGAGTTTTGGGATTTGAAATCTACAAGTGATTGCCAATTTCAAGAAAGAAGGATACAAAGTTTCGAGACTTGATTCTTTAGCCAATTCGACAACAAGAGATTTAATTTTAGATCAAGCTTTTCAGGATTTCAGGAAAGAGATAATATCAGGTGTGTACCCCACACTAATTCTTAATAAGTTTTATGGCAATATTTAAATATGTATGTATGTTATATGAATGTGGAAAATATGGCTAAGTACCATGTTATGGTGCACAGTACTAAGGTACGTTTTCCTACTCCTACTATAAGTATGATAAGATTTGTTATGCCATGAATGTGAATATGATAAGAATGTGAATTAAGGCATGATATTGCATAATGTGTATGATATATTGGGGCATATTGTAACACCCCAAACCCGGCCCATTTACTCTGACCGAATTTGGAATGCCACTGTGGAATACTTTCAAAAATATTCTTTCTTAATAGTAAAACCGATGAAAATTTGTTTCCTTTAGTAAAACATTTTCGTGACTTGTAATATTCTAAGTAAAAATTGAAGTTTATTATAAAAATATCGGATTCAAGCTTTACTTGAGGAAATAAAACCATTTGCAATCAACCTTTAAATCATCCATCCATAATAGGGCGTAATAATAAAGATACTTAATAAAAGAACTGAATTACTTTAGTGGGCCTTCTTACAATACACACTTAATCAAAATACTAAAAATATAGGTACTTAATTCATTAAATAAGAGATTCCTTTGCATGAAAATCCACTTTTGCATGGCCACCTTTGTACTCGCTCCAACCCGGTCCAAGCTTTATGCGCCATCTGAAAGGTTCAATAAAAAAATTGAGTGAGTCACCAAGACTCAGTGCATAGTTAATACACATGTCCTCACATATGGGCTTATCCCATATCCACACAATCTATATATATGAACATGCAATAATAAATATGCAATTATGAATATACAATTATGAATATGTAATTATGAAGCCCCATCCACATAGTGATCCACATATCTTGCTTTGGCAGACTTACTGCCCAAGGTCGTGGCTAAGCCACTGATCCCATAGGGATCCCACATATTAATCAATCCACGGTGATGCACACAGCTATCGACCGCCGAGATGGGCATTTAGCTAACACCTCCATTAAGGAAGCACTAGCTAAACATCATATGCTAATGTAGCACGAGGCTAGCATTAGACCACACACATAACGTACATCCTTTCCCCAAATAATCACATCCCAAATCCTATGCATATATATATATATCATGGTAACATATTACTCAAAACACTTATACATCACACGTCATCACATTTTTATACACTCATCAATAATCAATTATTATCGAAAATCACTGACCTGAGTATTCAATCACCCACCACGGGTATTCACAATCTTAGCCCTTATTTCGGCTAACATGCACAACATATACATTTACATAAAATAACACATACAACACATATAGTAAGCAAGAGAACAGTGCGATAACTACGCACCTGATCAAAGCGATATTCGATTTATCTAACACAATCTAAAATCCCAAAACTTGTCCCACTTTTGACGATTTGCCTTAAAACCAAAGTTAGAAATCGGTTAGCCACTTAAATACCAAAATGGCCTAAGGCCGAATACCACAACTACTAACCTTGAGCACTTCAATTCCCGAAAGATTCTTTTGATGCTCCATAACACTAGCTACACACAAACAGAGTACATCACTATAGCCTTATATACATTCGGCCATCCCTAGAACCCGGGTCAACATTCGGTTATTATCAAAACCCAAAATATAGTCTATGGCCGAAGGACATACTTCCTTACCTTGCTTATTTCGATCCCGAAACACCATTTGTTCCTGTCGAGTTGCTCCCGAAGTTATCAAAATTCCTATTAAAACGTTGTTAGAATCGGCTCATACACAAATCTATAAACAAAAGCTCTTGGCCGAATATTATACTTATCATTTACCTTGATGTTCAAAATCCCGAGAGCTCCCTTCTAGGTCCCTTAACACTGGCTACACACCAAAGAACACGAGATTATAGCCTTCACCCACGTTTGGCCAACCTTAGACCAAATCACAATCATTGATTTCGGCTACTAAAAGAATAAGAACCAATTCGATTGCTAAAAGGGTGAATACACTTACCACTGCCCATGTTGCTTAGCTCGTATGAACACTTCCCGAATCACCCTCCTAGGTTCGGCCATAACCAAGAAATAAAGTGCTATGGCCAACTTTCGGCTTCAAAGCCGAAAATATACCACCCTAGGAAGTCCTATATTCGGCTAAAGCACCACAAGAGGATGAGAAGGGGAAACTTCGACACGGTGTAGTGACTAAAGGATTCGGCTAACAACAATGTAAGGAAGCCATGCAAGCAACATTAGCTAGCCAAAAACTCCCTAGCTCCTTCCAAACCCGAAGCTCAAGCCTTGCCCTCTCTCTTTTTCGGCCAAGAACACAAGAAGGAAAGAAGAGGAAACAAAACAAAGCAATGGCCACCCCCTTGTTACTTGAAAACCTACCATGCTAGACCTTGAAGCAAGTTCCAATCGGCCATGCACAAAAATGGAACAAGGACCTTCGACCATGCTTTCAAAATGGGGAAGAAAGAAATGAATTTTGGCATGCTTAGCCAACTAATGGCTGGCCATGCTCAAGGGAGAGGGGAAACAAGACAAAACCATGCATTTTTGGCCATGCTTTTGCAACCCCAAGGCTGCCCATGCTCCTCTCTCCACGCCAAGACCATCCATTGAAAGTTAAACATTGTTTATTAAACCCCCATTACTAACCCATATTCTCATATAAAATAATAATAATAAAATAATAACTAAACTATGCCATACCTTATGCAGCTTTTGAGAACAACCAAGTAAAAATAAAAATAATAATAGCAATATAACAATTTTGCCCATAACAAATAAGATAAAATAATAATAAAAGGAAGCAACCCCCTCCCAAAGCTGCATGCATGCATGGGCCATGCAGGCCCTTCCCATGCCGGCACCAAAAAGAAAATCCTCAGGTGCACCCCCCAAAGTTTCAAACCCGAGACCTGGGGAAGAATCTCCTTGCCTTCTGCCATTCGGCCATTGCACATTTCATGCCAATAAACGCGTCGAAAATTCTTTTAAACCATATTTCGCTGGGCCCTTATGCTTTAGCGCTAAAAGCAAAATAGAATGCTTCAAGTGCGACCCCCAGGACTCGAACGCGAGTCCCCCTAGCCGCAGCTCTCAAGCCAAGTCCTTAACCACTCGGCCACTTTGAATTTCATGCTAATATCGCATCAATAATTTGTTTTAAGCCCTCACTCGCAGGCTTCCCTAGTTTGTTGCAAAAACAAAATGTAATCAAGCGCTGCCTTCAGGACTCGAACTCGAGACCTCTCCGCCGAAGTTACCAACACGACCTGGGCCACTTTACCAACTGGACTTTCATGTCCATTTACGTTCGCTAAATTCTTTTAAAGCCTCATTAGCCCATTACACCATACAACGTAAAATTAAAAACCATGCGCCCAGCGTTGCTCGATCCCCTGACCTGCTTAGCGCCAATCCCAAACCTTAAGTGGCACACGAAAACCACTTTACCAGGGCATTTTATATGCCACAACCTTACAAAATTAATTCTTAAGGCCTCCATCACCCAATTTCCACTTTTAACCCAAAATTTTCAAAAATTTCCAAAATACTCCCTTTTTATCCTCGAGCTTTAGGAACTCCAAAAACACATCCAAACCACTCTTGAGGCCCACTAACACTTAAGTTATTCTCCAAACGCACAACCCCTATTTCGGGATATTACACATATGGGATATTATGAAAAGGGGAAGTGAATGTGGTGACCTAAGACCACGATATCTGAATGTGGTGACCTAAGACCACGATAACTGAATGTGGTGACCTAAGACCACGATATCTGAATGTGGTGACCTAAGACCACGAAATCTGAATGTGGTGACCTAAGACCACGATATCTGAATGTGGTGACCTAAGACCACGAAATCTGAATGTGGTGACCTAAGACCACGAATTTTATAAGGGCGATAAGCACATCGACTGCAGCGGCTGCCTTCGATGGTGTGTAGCGGATGGAGGGTTGACTTAGTAGTCCCCACGGTGTGCAGGTTGGTACGGGGAAGTGTAGCGGATGGCTAACTAGGTTTGGGTTTGGGAATGCATCATTAATTGTATACTATGATATGAATGTGTATGATTTGTTATGCCTAAATCTATTTGGACTTAGTGTTTGTGTACACATTGAGTCTGTTGACTCACCCCGTTGTGGGACTATTTTCAGGTGATGATCAGTAATGAACCGGGTCGGCGGGAGCTTAGTGGTGGCCATGCGAAATTCAGATTTTATTTTATTTCGGACTTTCTTTTATTTCTAAGTACCTTAAATTTAAATTTGGGTTATATTTGATGTAATAAGGCCATAGTTGGACTACTTTGTGTTACTTTTATTTATTATGTTTACGAATTTTTATCAACTAAAGTTTAAGTAAATCTATTTTTAAACAAGGCCTAAACGTTTTGTCACCTAAAGTAAAGGATTTTTAATAATGAATTAAACTTGTTTTCAACTCAAGCCCAACCCAGCTCGAATTTCCTCCTAAAAATCACTTAAAGTTTTCAAAGTACAAAGAATTTGAACCGGTTTACATCGAGGAACATACCAGATCCGGACAAGGCTCGTGGGCCGGGTTTGGGTGTTTCAATCAAGGACTTAATCCAAAACATATCAATAAAAATCATAAATCATAGGAAATTTCATTCTAATAGTAATATGAGAAAATTACTTAAAGACAAGATATCATTCAGGGATTTAAGAATAATGCAGAAAATTAGGCACTTTCTCGAAATAAATATTAACCCCCCACACTTAAGATGTACATTTCCCTCAATGTACAAAGATATATGTGAAATTTAAGAGAAAGGGAGAGGTGAAACTTCTTGAATTTGGATGGCTTCCTTGAGTTGGGAGTGTCGTGGTGTGGTGGCCGCTGACAATCTCTGCGCTAGATGAAGAAATTGGGAAGCTCGTGAATAAATAGCAAGGAAATAATAAGGATAATTCAAAATATACTAATTATATAATTAAAGAAAAAGAAAGGTAAAAAAAATAGAAAGTAAAATAAAATTAAAATAAAAGACTAATGGACAGAAGAGTCCTTATTGTTAGATGGTTAGCGAGGTGGGTGTGATTTCTAAGGCCGTGGTGTGTGATTCCCAAGCAGCCTGTAGAACCTAAATCAAAGAAAACGAAATAAAATAGATTAAACTAAGTAAAAGAAAACTAAAGAAAATGAAAATAAAGGAGAAGGGAAAACAAAAAGAAAAGTTAAATGGACTCAAAGGTCCTTTTCCCATCGAGTTAATGAAGCGGCCGGCATGAACTTATGGAGATTGGTCTCACAGAGGGAGACTGTGTTAGGATCCTTCTGCTTCTTCGACATGGGTATGGTTAGATGAAGAAAAATAAAAATGAAAAAGAAGGGGAATGTAAGGAGTGTGGAAGAGAAAGGATTTGGGAGTAGGTGAGAAGGGGAGAGGGGTGTTTTAAAAAGAGATTTCTAGTCTGGTACATCCCCACGCCCGTGTACTGTGGGCGTGTCGAGTCACACGGTCATGTTGCATGGCCGTGTTATGCTTCGCTCGTTTCTCCCACGCCTATGTGCAGGTCGCCACGCCCGTGTTGATAAAATAGTGTCGGCCACGGTCGTATCGCACGGCCGTGGTGTTCAGTTGAGGGCCGTGGCTTGAAGATATTTTTTGTTCTGTTTCATACCATCTCTGCCATGTCAGTATGAAAATCTGTAGTATTCACATGGCCACGGCCACAGCCGTGTGCAAGGCCGTGTGGCATGGAAATCTGCACTTTGGTTAGTTTATAGTTAGGTGCTAAAAAGGAAAAATAAAAGTAAAAATAGAAATGTAAAAATTAACGGGGTTAGTACTCAGGTTGCCTCCCGAGAAGTGCTCGTTTAAAGTCTTAAGCTAGACTTACTTCTCATTTGCATAATCAGGGTGGTTTGAAGAGTTAAACATTCTCTCTCATGCTATCAGTTCTACTATCATGGTAAAGTTTGAGTCGAGTAGCGTTTACCTTAAAAGTGCCGAATTCAGAGCGAGTTACCTCAACTGTCCCGTATGGGAAAACATTGCGTACCTTAATAGGGATTTCTTCAATTGTACTTGGATCTGATGAAGAGATTCGAGGGTCTCCCTTATTCAACAATACTTGATCTCCTATTTTGAAATGATTTTTCGTTCTTTTAAGCTCGTCTGGGGGTTCCCTTGGTTTTGCTTCGTGTAATTGTGATTTCTCCTTGAAATGTGTCTTCCACTCGTCTAGTTCATCGATATGAAGCCTTCGGTCCTCATGAATTAATTCTTTATTGGCACGGGGAATAGGATCTGGCTCAGATGTGTGGTTCTGTGGTGCTTCCTGAAAAGAAGGTGTAACTGAATGATCATTTATAGAATTTATGTTCTCACCTTGATTACTTGATGTCCTAGCTGAGTCAAGAGCCTGGAGACTGATTGATTTGTCGCCTACACAAAGTATGAGTTCACCTGCGCTGACATCAATTTTAGTCCTGGCAGTTGCTAAAAAGGGTCTTCCTAAATTTGAGGGGATACTATTGTCCTCATCCATGTCTAAAATGATAAAGTCTACTGGGAATACGAATTTATCAATTTTTACGAGAACATCTTCAATTATACCCCTAGGAATTCTAATAGTTTTATCAGCTAATTGAATGCTCATCCTAGTTTGTTTGGGTTTTCCTAGACCTAGTTGTTTAAACATTTTATGAGGCATAACATTTATGCTTGCCCCAAAATCAGCTAAAGCGTTATCAACAGATAAACTACCAATTAAGTATGGAATTGTAAAACTCCCAGGATCTTTTAATTTTTGTGGTAGTTTATTTTGCAACATTGCTGAGCATACTGCGCTTAGTTCCACATGCGATTCTTCGTCTAACTTCCGCTTGTTTGTAAGAAGCTCTTTTAAAAATTTCCTTAAATCTGGCATCTGCGAAAGAGCTTCAAGAAACGGTAAGTTAATATGTAATTTCTTTAAATGTTTAAGAAATTTACCAAATTATTCGTCTGTGTTGTCCTTCTTCATCGCATCAGGATAAGGTATACAAGGTTGGTACTCCTTAATTACCGGTTTTGGCTTCTCGTAACTGACATCGACCTTACCTTTCTCTACCAAATTTACTTGGCTTAATTTGGGCTCTAACCCTACACTATCCTGAGCTATTATGGCTTGAAGTTGCTCCTTTAGGTTAGTTTCAGTGTTGCTTGGCAAGCTGCCTTGTGGTCATTCAGAGATCAGCTTAGTGACTTGCCCTAATTGGTTCTCGATCCTTTGAATCGATGCTTATTGATTCTTAAGTGTTGTTTCAGTGTTTTGGAAACGTGTTTCTGACACCGCTATGAATTTTGTCAGCATCTCCTCAAGGTTTGACTTCTTTTCATGTGGGTAGGGCTGTTGTTGGAAATTTGGAGGGGGTTGTTGTCTCCAATTTCCTTAACCACCATATGAAAAATTGGGGTGGTTCCTCCAACCTGGATTATAAGTATTACTATAAGGGTTATGTAACACCCCCAAACCCGGCCCACAAGCCATGACCGGATTTGGTATGTCACGGAATAAAAGAAGTTTGAAAGGTTTGGATTTACAGTAGAAATTAAAAATTTCCGCTAAGGGTATAAAACGGTGTTCGTTAAAAACTCAAGTAGTTTAGTTTGGTAAATCCGATTGAGTTAAAAATCCATTCCTCCTTTTTAAAACCATTTGACCATTTAAGTTTTAGAACATTAGCATGATCAAAAGCTTAGAAAAATCTCGTTACCCGATGGTAACATTTCCTTGAAAACGCGTACGAGTGCTTATTTTTGAAAACGTTACTTTTAACCAATTGCATAACCGTCCGTAAATTCATCAGTTATAAAGTAAAGTAAAAACAACTACCTAACCATCCAAAATAATAAGCGGCCATATTACAACCCAATCGAATTGTAGTGAATAATTAAACTTAAAACGGGGCAAAAATAAAATTTCAAGTCCACAAAACCAACATGGCCGCCTCGAGCTCTCCTCGGCTCCGCATCCGTGCTCTACTCACCTGCAAGATGATATGGGAAGGGGTGAGTCACCAAGACTCAGTGTATAAATCCCCAACCCGGGAAATAACACTCATACACAAGATATTAGTATGGCATGCAATTATGCAACCCAACCTAGCCATCCATGCTCCTTTTCTACCCCGTGTGGTACCAAACCACTGGTGGTGCCAAACCACTGGTGACGTATAGTCACAATCAAGTGATGGGGCCAACCCATCGTGTGATACCAAATCACTGGCGTCAATCCCGTATCTCAAATGTGGGGCCAACCCACGGTGGTACTATGCCACAGGGACGAGACGCTATGAGGTGCCAAACCTCTGGAGGTACCAAACCTCTGGTGACCGTAGTCACAATGTGTTACCAAAACACTGGTGGTGCCAAACCACTGGTGACCCGAAGTCACAATAAAGTGATGGGGCCAACCCATCGTGTGATACCAAATCACTGGCGTCAATCCCGTATCTCAAATGTGGGGCCAACCCACGGTGGTACTATGCCACAGGGACGAGACGCTATGAGGTGCCAAACCTCTGGAGGTACCAAACCTCTGGTGACCGTAGTCACAATGTGTTACCAAAACACTGGTGTCCGTCGACACGAATATTACTCCCTCTCATCAATCCCACCATCATCATGCTCATATTACAAGTATCATGATTCCATATATCATGCAATCGAATACATCATAGCATTTTTCAGCATATGATGGCATATACAACAACATATATAGTTAATCGAGTAATAAGGAAAACTTACCCGAGAACCAAGCTTATGCCCACTAAGCCAAGTTACCATATGAGAGGTTATTAATATCATTAAATAACAGTTTATACTAATAAAGTGTGCAGGAGTTTACCCACCTATTTAAATCGAAGATCTATAAGGAATCCCGGATCTACTTGCTATTTATAAAGTCCCGAACTTGTCCTCGTATAGCTCCTATTATTCGGCCATTAATAGCTATTATTAAGGAGTCTTATTTGATTAACAAACAGAGCCAAAAGATTGGTCATATTGTAATAAATCAGGGCCTTAGGCCGAACCTTTAATAATACGAACTAAGGCGATTTGAAATCTCGAGAACTCCTGATTTCTTGGCCGATTTATCCCCCTAAAATCGCAGTGCATAAATCGGTCAAACCTAGCTACTAAAATGGCCCTTGGCCGAATGTCAATAACCCCATACCTTGTCTACCGAAGTTCTAAAATTCCTTATGATTTGAGTAGTCAAGATCCTTGAAGAAACGAGGCCCGAAAGACTCCTTCAAAATCCCTTAGCTTCGGCTACCTTCAAAAGGGACAGTAAGAATGTTTATAGGCATTCGGCCAACCTTCCTTGAAATTAGTCTTAGTATTTCATTTAGAGGCCAAAGGCCATTCGGCCATAGTCACAAATCCACAACCAACGAGTTTGTTGCCCCTTACCTTAACAACTGACTTGCCCTTAAGCACCATGATTCGGCACTCCTTTTGGTGTTTAGAGGTACCGGCTATCATATGGAACAGAAGTAAGTCAATATTTGATTGTTACAATATGAAGGAATATTAGCAAAGGGGTCGGCATTACTCAAATCGACCCGAGGAAAAGAAAAAGGATCTTTACCAGAAGATTCGGCCTTGTCCTTAAAAACCACCTTGATTCGGCACTTAAGATGATGAGGAGAAACGCATGAAGAGAGGGTTTACAAGGCAGATTCTTGGCTTAACACTTAATGCAAGGGATCAAAATCTTCTAAGCTTGCTGACTTTTAGCCCTTCCTCTTCTATGCACATTCGGCTCCAAAGCTTTCAAAACCGGATGTTGAGGCCCTAAGGAATTCTTCTTATTCGGCCATGCACAAGGGAGAGAAGGAGAAACAAAGAAATGCATTTTTGGTCATGTTTCAAAAAAAATGGTGATTCCTTTAGCTAAAACAATAGGCCAAGCAATGGGTTTGAGAAGAAAAAGGAAATAATCCCTTGCAAAAACTTCATGGCCGGCCATTAATGCTCCATCAAGACAACTCCCATCATCTTTTGCTAAATTATTGTTTAATATCTCCCATTACCATAGAAATAATAAAAAGGTTTAATAATCATGCCCATTAACATAGGAACTAACAAATTTCTCCCATGCTTTAATAAAATAAAGGTTAGAATCTTGCCCATATACCTTAAATAACTAAATAAATAAAATAACTAATAATAAAAACTAATAATAATAATAATACTAACACTACCCCTCCCCTCCCCCAAGGCCGAGCAGCACTTAGGAGACATGGGCAGCATGCTTAGCATGCGTGCGCCCCATGCCCATGCTGGCCACGAGAGAGAGAAGGAAAAATTTAATCCCTCCAGCTGCTGCCAGGTCTCGAACCCGAGACCTGGAGGGATGAGCCCGAGCGTCCTGCCACTCGTGCTAGAGCGACCTTCTTGATAATATTGCGTCGCAATAATCTTTAAGCCTTCCTTCCCGAGGCTCTCCTATGTCACCACGTCCAGCAAAAATAAAAGTGTTCGCGCGTTTCTAACGGTACTCGAACGCGCGACCTCGGGCTGCGCCCTCCTGCTACGCCCCACGCCACTCGGCCAGTCTTGACTTTCATGTCAAAACACGCCGCGAACTTCTTTTAATCCTTCCCCAAGGTTCCTTCCTGCATTAATTGCCAAAGGCAAAAGAATAAGCACACTCGTGCGCCACTCTCGGGTCTCGAACGCGAGACCTGAGGCAGAATCTCCCACGCCTCAGCCACTCCACTACTGAACGTTTCATGACATGGGCGCAGTAAAACTTTTATTTAAGCCTTCATTTTCTAGCTCCCTCTCGTAAGCGCCAAGGAAAAGAAAAGAAAAAAATAAAGCCTTTCGCTACTCATGTGACTCGAACGCGTGACCTCATCCCACAGCCCTTCCAGTAGCGCCCTTAGCCACCTGGCCAAGGTGTTCATTTGTGCAATAAGTTCAACGAATTTATTCTTATACCTTTCTCCTTAAGTCCTCCTTTATGACAACAAAATAAAACTCCTCCCACGCGAATCGAACCTGAGCCCAGCGCACCTTCAAGCCTACTAGCAGCACCCTAACCACTCCGCCAGCCATTCCTTTGTGACAAAACTCGCCCTAGTTTAATGATAAGGCTAAATGATAAAACCCCTAATGCAGGATGTTACAGTTCTACCCCCCTTAAAATAAATTTCGTCCCCGAAATTACCTGGGTCAGAAGAGTTGGGGGTATTGCTGCCGCATCACATCCTCGGGCTCCCACGTAGCTTCCTCCACGCCATGGTTTCGCCATAGGACCTTCACTAAAGGAACTGACTTCCTACGTAAGACTTTCACATCCCGATCTAGGATCTGCACAGGTTCCTCTTCCATCGTCAAATCTGGACTCACCTCAACTTCCTCAACTGCCAAGATGTGTGATGGATCTGAACGATAGCGTCTAAGCATGGAGACATGGAACACATCGTGAATCTGACTCAGTTCTGCAGGTAACTCGAGCTGATAAGCTACTGGTCCCACTCGTCTCAACACCTTAAACGGTCCAATGAACCTTGGGCTTAATTTGCCCTTCTTCCCAAATCTTAGCACCTTCTTCCATGGCGAGACCTTCAGAAAAACTTCATCTCCTACGGCAAATTCTATGTCCCTCCGCTTGAGATCAGCGTAAGACTTTTGCCTATCCGAGGCTTCTTTCAATCGAGCTTGGATCTTCTTTACCTTATCCTCAGTTTCTGCAACCAATTCCGGCCCTAACATCTGTCGTTCACCCAACTCTGTCCAACAAGTGGGGGTGCGACACCTCCTACCATACAATGCTTCATATGGTGCCATCTTAATACTTGCCTGATAACTGTTGTTGTATGCGAACTCAGCTAATGGCAAAAATTCCTCCCAACTACCTCTGAAGTCCAAAACGCAGCCTCTTAACATGTCCTCCAAAATTTGAATAACTCTTTCCGATTGCCCGTCAGACTGTGGATGAAATGCTGTACTGAAATCCAACCGTGTACCCAAAGCCTGATGTAGTGCTTTCCAAAACCTCGATGTAAATCGGGGGTCTCTGTCTGAGATGATCGACACTGGCACACCATGCAGCCTCACTATCTCCGCCACATACAACTTAGCTAACCTCTGAAGCGAATAATCCACCCTAACTGGAATGAAATGAGCCGACTTGGTTAGACGGTCCACAATCACCCAAACTGCGTCCTTCTTACTGGGCGTGAGGGGTAGCCCACTGACGAAATCCATAGTGATCCTCTCCCATTTCCACTGAGGAATCTTCACCGGTTGTAATAACCCAGATGGCAACTGATGTTCAGCCTTTACCCTCTGACATGTGAGACACCTTCTCACGAATTCAGTTACCTCACGCTTCAACCCTGGCCACCAGAACTGCTTTCGTAAATCTCCATACATCTTGCTACTTCCAGGATGCATAGCGTATGGGCTGCTATGCGCATCCTGAAGAATTCTTTGCCTCAAGCCCACATCATTCGGCATACAAGGCCGTCCTTGAAAACACAGCACCCCATCACCGGTCAAACTATACCCTTCCAAACCGCCATCTTGAACTTGTAGCCTCCGTGCGTTTAAACTGTCCTCCCCTAATTGTTTTTCCTTAATCTCCTCGATCCAAGTTGGCTTAATTTGCAATTCTGCTAAGAGACTTCCGTCGTCGTATAGACTGAGACGAGCAAACATCGCCCTTAAGTCTGTCACGACCTTTCGGCTTAACGCATCAGCCACCACGTTAGCCTTGCCTGGATGGTACTCAATTGAACAGTCGTAGTCCTTCAGTAGTTCAATCCATCGACGTTGTCTTAGATTCAAGTCCTTTTGAGACAAGAGATACCTCAGACTTTTGTGATCCGTGTAGACTATCGACTTTTCCCCATACAAGTAATGCCTCCATATTTTCAAAGCAAAAACCACTGCTGCTAACTCCAAGTCATGGGTAGGATAGTTAACCTCATGCGGTCTTAGCTGGCGGGATGCATAGGCCACTACCTTCCCTTCCTGCATCAACACACATCCCAACCCATTATGGGACGCATCACAATAAACTGTGAACAATTTCCCCGCCTCAGGCTGCACCAAAACTGGAGCTTCCGTCAAAATCTTTCTTAGCTTATCAAAGCTTTCTTGTTGCTTCTCTGACCAAACAAAAGGGACTCCTTTCCTTAATAGCTTAGTCAACGGTGCTGCGATTAAGGAGAATCCTTCCACAAACCTTCGATAATACCCGGCCAGACCCAGAAAACTTCGAATTTCTGCCACTGTCCTAGGTGGTTTCCACTCCAACACCGCTTCGACCTTGCGGGGGTCTACTCTAATCCCTTCAGCTGACACCACGTGACCCAAGAAAGTCACCTCTCTAAGCCAAAATTCGCACTTACTGAATTTGGCGTACAACTGCTCCTCCCTCAGCACTTGTAGAACTATGCGCAAATGCCTATCATGCTCCTCCTCCGTTTTTGAGTACACCAATATGTCGTCTATAAACACCACAACAAATTGATCCAAGTACGGCTGAAACACCCTATTCATCAAGTCCATGAATGCTGCCGGCGCGTTGGTCAACCCAAACGGCATCACTAAAAACTCGTAATGCCCATATCGGGTACGAAATGCCGTCTTGTGCGCATCCGCCTCCTTTACCTTAAGTTGATGATAGCCCGACCTAAGATCTATCTTTGAGAACACCGACGCGCCCTTCAGTTGATCAAACAGGTCATCAATCCGAGGCAACGGATACTTATTTTTGATCGTTAACTTGTTAAGCTGACGGTAGTCGATACACATCCGCATTGACCCGTCTTTCTTCTTAACAAACAACACAGGTGCTCCCCACGGAGATATACTAGGTCGAATGAACCCTCTATCCAAGAGTTCCTGAATTTGAGCCTTCAGTTCCACCAACTCCTTTGGTGCCATTCGGTAGGGTGCTATAGACACAGGTGCCGATCCGGGCAACAAGTCTATACCGAACTCTACTTCCCGATCTGGGGGTAGACCCGGAAGTTCTTCTGGAAACACATCAGCGAATTCCCTTACAGTTCGGACCTTTTCAACTGCTGACTCCTTAGCCTCCAAGGCATAAATCTGAACCAACAATGCTTCACACCCTTTTCTGATCATTTTCTCGGCCTTCAGGGCAGACACTACATTGGATAGATAGTCTTTTCTGTTACCTATCATGACCACTTCGTCACCCTCGGCCGACCTTAGAATCATGCGCTTAGCAGCGCAATCTAACCTTGCCTGATACTTAACCAACCAGTCCATTCCAAGAATTAAATCAAACTCCCCAAACGGCAGTTCCATCAGATCGGCCACAAATACTACCCCTTGGAGTTCTAGGGGTATATCTCTATATAACTTGTTCACCATCACGGAGTGTCCTAGAGGGCTAATTACAGTCATCTCGCTAGGAGCAGTCTCAAAATCCAAGTTCATATTTTCTACCACACTACTGGCAATGTATGAATGCGTCGAACCCACATCAATTAATGCAACATAAGGGAGACCAAAAATTAGGAACGTACCGGTGATGACGTCCGGTGCGTCACCCTCCTCGCGACGCCTTGCTGCGTAGACTAAACCGGGCTGCCTGGCTTCGGTGTTGCCTACTCCTCTGCCCTGAGTTCCGCGACCTCGGTTAGGACCATTGCCTCCTCTACCATTTCCACGACCCCTCTGCGGCGGTCCCACATTTCGTGCTGGAGTACGGTTCTGCCCCTCTGGCTGATTCCTAGCCATCTTCCGAGGACAATCCCTCACACGGTGATCCGGAGATCCACATTCAAAGCAACCCTTTTCACCGGTGTAACAACCTCCCCAATGTGACTTTCCACAACGATTACACTGAGCCGGCCTCTGGTTAAAAGCCATGGGCCTCCCAGCCTGATTCGGCCTACTCTGTCTGGCCCTCTTTTGAGCAGTATTTCTCGATCCCGACGACCCAATGCCTCTCTTCTGTTTGCTTCTATCATAGCTCTGTCTCACAGACTCCCGGACCCTTTCGGCTACCTTAGCCTTTTCTACCAGAACAGCAAACTCACGTACCTGTTGTGGAGCAATCAACAGCCGTAAGTCATCCCTAAGTCCGTCTTCAAAGCGGACACAACGTTCGTGCTCAGTTGACACAATTCCCTGAGCATAGCGGCTCAGCCTCAGAAATTCTGCCTCATACTCAGATACCGACTTATTTCCCTGTACCAGTCCCAGAAAGATTTTCCTCTGAGTATCAGTGTAACTGGTGCCCACATACTTCTTCTGATACGTAGCTTTGAAGTATTCCCAAGTAAGGTCGTCTGCTGTAGCGCCGTTTCGAACCGTGAGCCACCACTGGTATGACTCGTCTTTTAGAAGCGACACCGCTCCCTTCAGCTTCTCCTCATCTGTTAAGTCGAGATCATCCATGATCCTCTCGGTTGATTCTAACCAATATTCAGCTGTACTGGGTGCGACACCTGACACACCCCGAAATACTTCAGCTCCATTGGATCGGAGCCGCTCAGATACAGACTTCCGAGCTCCTGCACCTCTATTGGTCTCAGCCATCATTTCTAGCACACGCAGCATAGCCTGCGATACCGACTCGCCCCCCGTCTGATCCTGAGGTCCATCACCAAAAGTTGGGGGTGGTGGTGGAGGTGGTATTTCATTATCCGATCCTTGGCCCGATCTAACTGGTTCTGTCACGGCCATCCGGCCTCTACCGCGTCCCCGACGGCCGCGACCTCTAGAACTCATTTCTTATGGCGCAATCTATCTTAAAAGTTTTATGGATTAGTCAATGTCCTACTGATTATTAGCAAAGAATCTTATGGGCGAAATTTAGAAGTTGTTCTTTCGATCAAACAAGTTTCAAGTCTTCTATCGTAATTTGAAGATACACATTCACTTATTCCATCACTCTCTATGTCCAACTCTTAACCCGGGGGTATTTTCGTCCTTTACCCTACAGGGGTATTTTGGTAACAAAACAAGGTAAGTTGTAAATCTTGCCAAATCAAGGGAATGCAAAACTTGGGATTCTCTTTTTAGAAAAATTTTCTTCCCAAATTGGTAGTGTTGCAAAACTTGAAAATCAGGGTCATTTTTGGAAATTTGCGATCTAGGGGCAATTTTGTAATTTTCCAAAAGCACAACATTTTGACATTTTGCAAATTAGGGATTTTAGGTATGCTTGTAAAATAGGAAAATTTTGTTTAAAAAGAGATTTTGAGGTAGTTTGGTAGAATTTTTAAAACTAGGGGCATTTTTGTAATTTACCCCTAAGGGTATTTTAAAATGTCCATAAATCAAAGGAATTTTGTAGTATAAGTCTCCTAAGTTTGAGGGAAGTCTTTAAAAATTAGAGTTTTTATAAAAATGCGGCTAATTCCCTTTCGGGTTTTAATAGAAGGGTTTGGCCCATGAACAAGTCCTCACGGCTAGGGTGAACCGAAGCTACGCACCAGGTAGGATTCCCGCGAAGAGGAGGTGAGTCACTAAGACCACTTAAATACCAAGCTCTTCCGGATCCAATCCTAGACATGCGTACAAGGGTTACCACACCTTAACTCGGCGACTTAGTCATGGGTTTGTTTAATTAGGCAATTAGAATCTTATGCGATTTGTTTGGGGTAACTAGTCCTAGAGTTCATATACCTTTCATACTATCTACGTCCCGTTTTCTACCCATTTACAGATAACTATTTATACATAGATTAAAATATACTTACAAGAGCGGATCGGTGCCGGAGACTCGACGCCATGTTGTTCAACCAAAATCATTTTCAACAGGTTTTAAATAGCATATCTTAGCAAAACATTTTTGGGTCTTAGGCCCTCACAGCCGAGTTTTTGAACCGGGCTCTGATACCAAAACTGTAACACCCCCAAACCCGGCCCACAAGCCATGACCGGATTTGGTATGTCACGGAATAAAAGAAGTTTGAAAGGTTTGGATTTACAGTAGAAATTAAAAATTTCCGCTAAGGGTATAAAACGGTGTTCGTTAAAAACTCAAGTAGTTTAGTTTGGTAAATCCGATTGAGTTAAAAATCCATTCCTCCTTTTTAAAACCATTTGACCATTTAAGTTTTAGAACATTAGCATGATCAAAAGCTTAGAAAAATCTCGTTACCCGATGGTAACATTTCCTTGAAAACGCGTACGAGTGCTTATTTTTGAAAACGTTACTTTTAACCAATTGCATAACCGTCCGTAAATTCATCAGTTATAAAGTAAAGTAAAAACAACTACCTAACCATCCAAAATAATAAGCGGCCATATTACAACCCAATCGAATTGTAGTGAATAATTAAACTTAAAACGGGGCAAAAATAAAATTTCAAGTCCACAAAACCAACATGGCCGCCTCGAGCTCTCCTCGGCTCCGCATCCGTGCTCTACTCACCTGCAAGATGATATGGGAAGGGGTGAGTCACCAAGACTCAGTGTATAAATCCCCAACCCGGGAAATAACACTCATACACAAGATATTAGTATGGCATGCAATTATGCAACCCAACCTAGCCATCCATGCTCCTTTTCTACCCCGTGTGGTACCAAACCACTGGTGGTGCCAAACCACTGGTGACGTATAGTCACAATCAAGTGATGGGGCCAACCCATCGTGTGATACCAAATCACTGGCGTCAATCCCGTATCTCAAATGTGGGGCCAACCCACGGTGGTACTATGCCACAGGGACGAGACGCTATGAGGTGCCAAACCTCTGGAGGTACCAAACCTCTGGTGACCGTAGTCACAATGTGTTACCAAAACACTGGTGGTGCCAAACCACTGGTGACCCGAAGTCACAATAAAGTGATGGGGCCAACCCATCGTGTGATACCAAATCACTGGCGTCAATCCCGTATCTCAAATGTGGGGCCAACCCACGGTGGTACTATGCCACAGGGACGAGACGCTATGAGGTGCCAAACCTCTGGAGGTACCAAACCTCTGGTGACCGTAGTCACAATGTGTTACCAAAACACTGGTGTCCGTCGACACGAATATTACTCCCTCTCATCAATCCCACCATCATCATGCTCATATTACAAGTATCATGATTCCATATATCATGCAATCGAATACAGCACAGCATTTTTCAGCATATGATGGCATATACAACAACATATATAGTTAATCGAGTAATAAGGAAAACTTACCCGAGAACCAAGCTTATGCCCACTAAGCCAAGTTACCATATGAGAGGTTATTAATATCATTAAATAACAGTTTATACTAATAAAGTGTGCAGGAGTTTACCCACCTATTTAAATCGAAGATCTATAAGGAATCCCGGATCTACTTGCTATTTATAAAGTCCCGAACTTGTCCTCGTATAGCTCCTATTATTCGGCCATTAATAGCTATTATTAAGGAGTCTTATTTGATTAACAAACAGAGCCAAAAGATTGGTCATATTGTAATAAATCAGGGCCTTAGGCCGAACCTTTAATAATACGAACTAAGGCGATTTGAAATCTCGAGAACTCCTGATTTCTTGGCCGATTTATCCCCCTAAAATCGCAGTGCATAAATCGGTCAAACCTAGCTACTAAAATGGCCCTTGGCCGAATGTCAATAACCCCATACCTTGTCTACCGAAGTTCTAAAATTCCTTATGATTTGAGTAGTCAAGATCCTTGAAGAAACGAGGCCCGAAAGACTCCTTCAAAATCCCTTAGCTTCGGCTACCTTCAAAAGGGACAGTAAGAATGTTTATAGGCATTCGGCCAACCTTCCTTGAAATTAGTCTTAGTATTTCATTTAGAGGCCAAAGGCCATTCGGCCATAGTCACAAATCCACAACCAACGAGTTTGTTGCCCCTTACCTTAACAACTGACTTGCCCTTAAGCACCATGATTCGGCACTCCTTTTGGTGTTTAGAGGTACCGGCTATCATATGGAACAGAAGTAAGTCAATATTTGATTGTTACAATATGAAGGAATATTAGCAAAGGGGTCGGCATTACTCAAATCGACCCGAGGAAAAGAAAAAGGATCTTTACCAGAAGATTCGGCCTTGTCCTTAAAAACCACCTTGATTCGGCACTTAAGATGATGAGGAGAAACGCATGAAGAGAGGGTTTACAAGGCAGATTCTTGGCTTAACACTTAATGCAAGGGATCAAAATCTTCTAAGCTTGCTGACTTTTAGCCCTTCCTCTTCTATGCACATTCGGCTCCAAAGCTTTCAAAACCGGATGTTGAGGCCCTAAGGAATTCTTCTTATTCGGCCATGCACAAGGGAGAGAAGGAGAAACAAAGAAATGCATTTTTGGTCATGTTTCAAAAAAAATGGTGATTCCTTTAGCTAAAACAATAGGCCAAGCAATGGGTTTGAGAAGAAAAAGGAAATAATCCCTTGCAAAAACTTCATGGCCGGCCATTAATGCTCCATCAAGACAACTCCCATCATCTTTTGCTAAATTATTGTTTAATATCTCCCATTACCATAGAAATAATAAAAAGGTTTAATAATCATGCCCATTAACATAGGAACTAACAAATTTCTCCCATGCTTTAATAAAATAAAGGTTAGAATCTTGCCCATATACCTTAAATAACTAAATAAATAAAATAACTAATAATAAAAACTAATAATAATAATAATACTAACACTACCCCTCCCCTCCCCCAAGGCCGAGCAGCACTTAGGAGACATGGGCAGCATGCTTAGCATGCGTGCGCCCCATGCCCATGCTGGCCACGAGAGAGAGAAGGAAAAATTTAATCCCTCCAGCTGCTGCCAGGTCTCGAACCCGAGACCTGGAGGGATGAGCCCGAGCGTCCTGCCACTCGTGCTAGAGCGACCTTCTTGATAATATTGCGTCGCAATAATCTTTAAGCCTTCCTTCCCGAGGCTCTCCTATGTCACCACGTCCAGCAAAAATAAAAGTGTTCGCGCGTTTCTAACGGTACTCGAACGCGCGACCTCGGGCTGCGCCCTCCTGCTACGCCCCACGCCACTCGGCCAGTCTTGACTTTCATGTCAAAACACGCCGCGAACTTCTTTTAATCCTTCCCCAAGGTTCCTTCCTGCATTAATTGCCAAAGGCAAAAGAATAAGCACACTCGTGCGCCACTCTCGGGTCTCGAACGCGAGACCTGAGGCAGAATCTCCCACGCCTCAGCCACTCCACTACTGAACGTTTCATGACATGGGCGCAGTAAAACTTTTATTTAAGCCTTCATTTTCTAGCTCCCTCTCGTAAGCGCCAAGGAAAAGAAAAGAAAAAAAATAAAGCCTTTCGCTACTCATGTGACTCGAACGCGTGACCTCATCCCACAGCCCTTCCAGTAGCGCCCTTAGCCACCTGGCCAAGGTGTTCATTTGTGCAATAAGTTCAACGAATTTATTCTTATACCTTTCTCCTTAAGTCCTCCTTTATGACAACAAAATAAAACTCCTCCCACGCGAATCGAACCTGAGCCCAGCGCACCTTCAAGCCTACTAGCAGCACCCTAACCACTCCGCCAGCCATTCCTTTGTGACAAAACTCGCCCTAGTTTAATGATAAGGCTAAATGATAAAACCCCTAATGCAGGATGTTACAGGTTATTTTGAGGTTTAAAATTGTTACCCATATAGTGAACTTGCTCGTTTTCAGCGCTCGGGTTGTAAGGTGGATAGTCTATGTTGTTCATCCTTCCTCCATTCGTATCACACTGCACAACTAGATGTACTGCAAAGAATCACATAAACCATCAATCTTTTTATTTAAAAATTCTACCTGGTTTGATAGCATGGTTACTGCGTCGAGGTTGAAAACACTGGCTGCTTTTGTTTGCTTTGTCCTTGTAACTTGCCACTGATAGTTATTCAGTGACATCTCTTCAATAAATTCGTAGGCAGCCTCAGGTGTTTTATTGTTCAATGTTCCGCCGGCAGCTGAATCGATTAGCTGTCTAGTTGAGGGGTTCACACCGTTGTAAAAAGTTTGGACCTGTAGCCACAAGGGTAATCCATGGTGTGGACACCTTCTCAATAGATCTTTGTATCTCTCCCATGCATCATAAAGTGTCTCTAAATCCATCTGCACAAAAGAAGAGATATCATTCCTTAACTTGGCCGTTTTAGCCGGCGAAAAATATTTTAATAAAAATTTTTCGGTCATTTGTTCCCATGTAGTGATTGATCCTCGTGGAAGAGAATTCAACCACTGTTTGGCTTTATTCCTCAAAGAAAAGGGAAATAACCGAAGACGGATGGCATCATCAGAAACACCATTTATTTTGAAAGTATCGCAAAATTCTAGGAAATTTGCCAAGTGATTATTTGGATCTTCATCCTGCAAACCATCAAACTGAACAAATTGCTGTATCATCTGAATTGTGTTAGGTTTCAGTTCAAAATTATTTGCAGCAATAGCAGGTCTAACAATACTTGACTCAGTTCCTATTAAATTAGGTTTAGCATAATCATACATAGTTTAAGGAGCACGATTTTCGGCCACCTCTGGAGGTGGCAGATTATTTTCAGCCATCTCTTCGGTGGTATTGGTTTTAACTTCTTGCTCTTCTTCTATGTAATTTAAGCTACGCCTTATCTATCTACAATTTCTACGAACAGTACCTTCATTATCACTGTCGTAAATCAGGGGTCCTGTCGGGTTCCTTTTAGTCATAAACTAGAGGTACCTGCTAAGAACAAATAAAATAAGGAAAATTAGCAAAGCTAAAAGTAAAATAAAAATAAAAAATAAATTGCAAAAATAAAAATGGCTAAAGTAATAAAAATTGAGCGTTCTTAATATTTCAGTTCCCCGGCAACGGTGCCAAAAACTTGATCATTATGTCAGAGTCTTAAAAATTTAAATAAAGAATGATCGAGCCTAGAAACTAATTGTGACAACGATTGAGGCAAGTGCACCTATCGAATAGTAGTATAGTTTAGTGGCAAGACCGGATTGTCGAACCCAGAGGAACCAAAAGTACTAATACTGACTTTCTTTTTATTATTTAGCCTAAAAATTAAAGGAATTGTTATTTAATCTAAATTAACTAACTACTAAGCTAAAGATGCAAAGACAAAGAGAATGAATTGGGGAAAATACTTGTGGGAAAAACCAATTGATTAAGACAATACCCGAGGAATAATCCACCTAGACTTCACTTGTTATCTAACTCTGAACCAGACGATTTATTCACTTGACTTGATCCGTAGGATTCCCTAATTTATATTAATACCTCTCTCGAGGCTACTAATGTCTAACCCTAGGTTGATTAATTGAAATCTCTTTCTAATTAAAACCCCTAGAATTACATTAACTCGGTCTATGGATTCCCATATTAGGTTTGACCTTAATCCGACAGATTTTCGTCATCCTATCTCTAGGGTTGCGATCAACTCCGCTTAACTATGCTAGATCTACTTATAGACAGGGTCTATTCGTCCTCTGCCTAAGCACATCAATACTTGAATCAATATCCTGAAATATTAAAGCAAGAATTAAGAACACAGAATTAAGAACAAATCAAGTATGTAATAGGCCAATTTAGCCCGGGCCCATACAAAAAATAATAAACCCAAAATAATAAAACAAAGTCCAAGTCCAGTCCAAAATATATCATTTGGCCCTATCAGAATGACCCATTAAAAGATTGAAGGTCCATCTACAAGCTTGACGTATATGGGAACACAATCTTCAAGGATATGCAATCTTAGATATGATATGCAAATCTTAGATATGGTATGCAATCTTAGAAGATATGGTATGCAATCGTAGAAGATATGATTTTGTAATCTTAGAGATTTAATTTGTAGATACCTTTTAATCTTAGTCGTTGATGTAATTGATCTGTACCGTTGGATTTGGGGAGGCTCAACTATAAATAGAGGCCTCTCCCTTCATTGTAAAACACACTTGAATTTTGAGTAATAAAAATTCTTGAGAGCATTCACTCAAATTTCTCTCTTTTGCGTTCTTATTTTCTATGGCTTGTTCATATTTTGTTCTTCGCTCATCTTCGTTTCTTTTTGAGTTGCTTCCGTTCGAGTTAGATTTTGGTGGAGGAATTTCGTTGAATCCTCATATTGCCGGAGTTAGGTTGACTTATGCATTTTTTAACTTTTTCTTATTTATCCATTTAATTGCTTAATCATTATTTATTCATTTATTTTAATTATTTTAAACTTGTTTGTCTTTTTTTTTTCTTTTCCCTATTTACCTTAAATTGTTTTATTACATATATTATTATTTTTATTTGTTATATATTATATATTATTTAACTTTAATCATATTATGTATTATTTGAAAATTTGTATGTTGTACATCATCTAAATTGTTTTATTATTAAGGCAAAATTTTCTATATATTATTTATTTTGTATATATGTATATATTAACTTTTTTAGATTTCGCCATATTTTTTTATTTTTTAATGATTTTTAATATCCCTTTATTGTTTTGCGTATATCATTTATCTTATATTTTACTTTTATACTTGGTCTTGTATGTAAAAATCTTGTATTCATTTATTGTTTTTTTTTTATTTTGTATAGATTGTTTTTTTGAATAATTATTGTTACTTTATATCTTTTATTCATGTTTTTCTTTATTTATTATTCTTATGTTTGCTTTAGTATAGTCATTTTATTATTTGTGCCATTTGTTATTTTACATTATTCTTTCTTTAATTATCTATATTAGTATTAATTATTAAGATGACCTGTAATTTTAGTAAAATGCACTTTTTCTGTAATAACTTAATGTTACATTTTTTCAAATCTTTGTTTAAAAAAATGTCTATCTCCTTTAATTACCACATTTTATCCAAAAGTTTTTCTTCAATAAGGCAATGTTTTGTGTTTAGAAATTCGGGAAATGGTGCCCTAATGTACTGGGTTTCGATTTTCTGTTTGACTAAATAACTAAGTATCCTTTTAATGAATTTTGTAAATCATGAGATGATTTTTGTCATGAGGGTTTAAAACATCATGTCCTAACGTGCTGGATGTGATGTTTGTATTCTTTCGGAACAAAGGAATCTCAAGTTCTAACTCAAATTGTTCAAGTTTTTAAGAAATCATGTTTTAGGATCTTTTCAAATTTTCGACATTTAGACAATAACTAATCAATTCGGTACCAATTTTGGGCGTTACGAGGGTGCTAATCCTTCCTCATACGTAACCGACTCCCGAACCCGTTTTCTTGAATTTCATAGGCCAAAATCAATGTTTTGAAATAAAATGTTTTATAAGGTGATTCGATCACAACTAAGCAAAAAGGGATTGGTGGCGACTCCCATTTTTTTTAAAAAAAATGTTGACCCCATTTATTTTCAAAACAAAAAAAAATGGTTTCGACGGCTTGGCGACTCCACTGGGACTAATAAGAGAGTCAAGCCGTAAAATTGATTATTTTCTGTCCTTTGTCGGAAATTTGAAAATTTGATTTGAAAATTTAAAAATGTTGATTTGAACATAGGATTATTATTTTCTTGCACACATTGCATTGCATGACCGTTGTGGTCACACCCTTAAGTGGGAGTGAGAAACTATGCATTCGTGAGGTTTTTACCTGCGCATGGGCTAGTGGATTGCTTCCGGGATATATCTGTACCTATGTCTTCGGGAGGTTTTCACTTTCGCATGGACATAGGGAAATGTATTCCCCTGAACTGAACTCGATCTGTATGAACCTATAATGGGTGAAGATTGAGGAATGTGCTGGTTCAGGTACCCTCTTTTTAGAACCAAACCACATATAGTGAACTCTAGGAGCCCACTTTAGGTAGAATTATGTTGAACCCTAGCAGTCACCTGGATAGGTGTTTGACTATTCTCTGTTTAATTTGGTTTTCACCATCTGTATATGATACTAACATGTTTTTTTATTTATGAATATATTGTCATAGAAAGGAGGTGTTGATTCATATTCGATTGCTAAATAGAAGAGTTTGTCATATGAAAATGGATTGCTTGATAAAGTGGGTTATAATGCATTCGTCCAAATATAGTCCAAGTAAACACAACGAGAAAAGATTGATAGTATATGATTTTTCCTCGTTGCTCGGGGATTCAAGCCAACAAGGATTATTCGAGAGTCATCACGTGTCAATTTTCTTAAAGAAGCTTATGAGCATCATAGAGGATAAGTGAGTGAAGAGTCACGACCTGGATCAAGCAACAAGGAGCTAGAAGAGGCATCTATTGAGAAAGTTCACGGAACACGATCATAACATCTAGATACGAAAAGGATTGGTGTCTTTACCTGGACTATGAGGACAAAGCCGTATATGTAATCCATTTTATGTAAAGGAATTTATTTTCTAGAAAAGTTCTTCTAATGGAATTGAATTCAGAATCAACGCCTCTCTTTCTTTTTGCATTCATTCCATGCATTTCATGCATTCACATTACATCACATTATATGCATTAAAATTTGTAGAAAGATCCTAATTAATTAAAAATTATAACAGAGCAACCTAGGAACTGACGAAAGTCTACTGAATTAAGATCAGGGCCTTAGTGCAAGGCCTGATGGATAATAAATTGAAGAGATCAAAGACCCGAAGGAATATTAGGGAATCTAAAAATTAATGACATATCCGAAGAGAGAATCGGGGAATAAAAGTTTCCAAAGCCCTTACATACTTGGGAAGATTTTAGACAATGGGACTGTGAAAGAGATCCTTGTATTTTTAAAGCTAATCTAGAGTAATATTCAGAACATGCTTATTGCTTTAAGCCTAGAGGCAATAAGAATCCTTTTGTGAAATAGGCTTATGTCCAGAACTTTTATTTCAATAAAATGCATCTTTTTAAGCAAATATTTTTTTATTCCTTACATTTCATACTGTACATTCTTTTGTTATTTACAATATTCTTTCGTTATTTATTCATGACCGTACCATACAAATAATCATCCTTAGAATCATTTATTCTTTGGATTTTTTGCCTTCGTACCTAGGTACCCAGATATCAACAACATGAGTGACGTTGTTACTGACTCCCTTTTTGAATGAGATATGGGTCTAGGGGATCTAAGGACTTTGAAGATGACAGAGATTGTAGCCTATCTTTTGATTTGTTAAAGATGGTAGAACAAGTGGAAATAGACTCTACTTTGCAAAGGGTCAGTGGACGTTGCGAGCTTTGGAAATGGGTAAAGATCGAAGCCTAACTCACCACAGAAATAAGATGAGACATCATTGAGCTATTTGCAAGAATTCCAAGATGTTTTCGCACAATCATATCGAGGAACACCAGGCTTGAAATGTGGGAATGTTGTTTAAAGAACCCATGGTGATGGTTCTACGATGGTCAGGCTAATCAAGAAGATCGGGTTATTGCTTTACCAAGAAAAGGAAATTGCACCAGTTACACCGTAAATGCCAAATTGGAGAAGACAAGACTTATGTGCCTCTTCCATTCTTTCTATAGGTGGGACATAGATGTTATGGGGCAGATCTCATCAAAAACATCTAGCCGATACCAATTTATCTTCGTGGTTATCAATTACTTCACTGATAGGGTGAAGGTTGCTTCATATGCCAAAGTTACAAAGTCAGCAGTCATCAAATTCAAACCCAAATTCAAATCCAAATCCATTGTTTCTTGAACGTTGGCCAGGACCTTCACCGGGGCAACATCTTTCCCATTGGTTTATGAAAGAGAAGCAACTGTGGGAGGTTAAGATTCCTTTTCTCCAAGCTTTGATTGAATTGGATGAAGTAAAATGTCTCCAGTAAGTTTGATTGAAAGTATTCATGGTCAAATGTACCGAAAATGGATGATACAGGCTTATGACAAAAGGTTTGCCCAAGAGAATTTCATGATGGGGACCTGGCATTAAGAAGGATTCTTCTCATACAAAAGGACTTCAAAGGAAAATAAATGCCAAAATTTGAAAAAACCTTATGTGGTGAAGAAGGCCTGTTCTAGAAGATCATTAACTTTGACCAAGATGGATGGCAAGGACATGCTCAGGCTGGTGAATTTAGATTTCATCTAAAATGAGAGGCCAAGGTGAAAACCCACAAAGGGCGCCTTGAGACCTTTTAAAAAGAAGAGGAAGAGAGAAAAATGAGAGGCCAAGACGAAAACCCGTAAAGGGCGCTTTGAGACCAAAGGGGATTTGAGTTGAAAACCCGAAAAGGGCGGCTCAAATTTTGATCGAAAGTGGGGCGTATAGTAGGCTTGCTACGCTTAAATTAGCAATGAGGAAGTATGTTACGTCTTGGGATATCGAAAAAGTACTCCGGATCCCCAAAACACATATTGAGCTTAAAATGGTCCTCAAGAAGTTTGAACAGAGAAGCTCAGGCTGCGATATCTGGGGCACCTAGTTTCCATCTTACCCATTCTGAATTTGCTATCTTTAATTATTTTATTCATTTCAAAATACACTACCAATAAATTTCCTTTGATTGCATTTGCTAGCTTTGCTTAACTTATTTGTTTCGAGCTATGCTCCTAATTAATTTCCTTCTTGTCCATTGTTATGATCTTTTTCAAGCATTTTGCATTGAAATAACAATTAGTGGACTAATAATGCTTTCATAAAGGAGTTTCGCATATTACTCTGCAAGCTTGTAAATAATATAAGAACTTGAAACAGTACCATTGTGTAAAACTTATCAAGTTTAAAGGATGGAAATATTGGTGGAGGAAACGTCTAAACTGAGACTACCTCTCCGGATTTTTGTCAAAAATGGAGATTGAACAAAATGTCAAGATATTGCGTTAGTAATACAATCTTCACAAAAATTGGACAATGTTAACCCAAGTGTAAAAGGGGAATTATTCTTGAGAAAAAATGATATTCTGCATCCAGACAAATATCATGCATACATATTTGGTTAGGTCACCCGAGGAGTGATTAGTTGATGGAACAAGTTATAGATCCTATACTCCTGATTAACAGCAGGTTGGATTGAAGATGAAACAAATTCTATACCCTTATGATAAACTGTAAAAGTAACATATTTTAAGCCCACATTCAGTATGCTTTTGGATGAATTAAGCCTTGATTTATGTAAAAAGGTGCTCTTAATCCTTTGTTTTCATGTTTTATACCCAGGAAAGCACCCGAGGATGAAAAGAACGGAAAACGGGCCCAAACAGAGTAAATGGGCCATATCACGAAATCCACACAGCCTGGGCCCAAGACCACACAGCCGTGCCTCATTTATCTACTAGAACACGACCTGCTCACGATTTACACGACCGTGCCCCAATCAACAGGTTCAAACACGGCCTTAAGACGATTCACACGGGTGTGTGCCATGGGCGTGTCCCTGCCGCGGCCAAGAGGAGTTTTACTTGGGTTTGGATACTTAGAGGCAAAGAAACACATTCCAAAGCCTATTCAAACACCCTAGTAGGAATTCTACTTGAATTAGAATACTTAGGGACCAAGTAAGGCATCTCAAAGTCTATATAAACACCCATGGGGGCAACTTGAAGGGGAGTTCGGCAGAAGCCGGAACGGGCGGTTAGCTAGGCCAAGGAGTCGAGCCAGAAGAGCAAGATTTGTGGAGAATCACTCGAAGATAGCCAGTTGATCCATCTCAAGAAGCCGGAATTCTACTCAAGACGGCCGATCTCTCCTTCAATTCCTTCAGGGAGTTTTAGGGATTTCTTATGTTTTGTTTTATCTTTTCTTTCGAGATGTTCTCTTTTATTATTATGAACTAAACCCTTCAGATACCTGAGGGGGATGAAACCTAAGACAGATCTTGTTATTGTTTTCTAAACTATATGACAAATACCTGATTTGTTCTTAATTATGTGTTCTTAATTCTTGTGTTGATATTTCCAGGATATTAATTCAAGTTGGATGTGCTTAGGTGGAGGAGCAAAAGTCCCTGCTTAAGAGTAGATCTAGCATAATTAAGCGGAGTTGATCGCACGCCTAGAGATAGGGTGACTAGATTTTGCCGGATTAGGGTGAAACCTAATATGGGAGTCCATAGATCGAGTTAATGAGATTCTAGAGGTTTTATATTTCAATTAATTAACCTAGGGTTAGACGTTATTCACTTTGAGAGAGGGTTTAATATACATTAGGGAATCTTACGGATCAAGTCAAGTGAATACATCGTCTGGTTCAGTGTTAGATAACAAGTGAAGTCTAGGTGGATTCTTCCTAAGGGTATCATCTTACTCAATTGGTTTTTCTTCCAAGTTATTTTTCTCCAATTCATTCTCTTTTTGTCTTTGCGTCTTTAGTTTAGTTGATAGTTAAATTTAGATTAGATAACCATTCACTTAATTCTTAGGCTAAATAATAGGAAGAGGGTTAGTATTAGTACTTTTGGTTCCTTTGGGATTCGATATTCCGGTCTTGCCTAAACTATAGTACTGTTCGATAGGTGCGCTTGCCTTAAAATCGTTGTCAGAGTTAGTTTCCAGGTTCGATCATTTTTATTATAAATTTTAAAGCCCTGATTTCGACGATCAAGTTTTTGGCGCCATTGTCGGGGAACTGAAATATTAAGAAAGCTGAATTTTTATTATTTAGCCATATTTACTTTTATTTTTTGCAATTAAATTTTATTTTTATTTTTCTAAATTTTTCTTTATCTTCTTTCTTTTGTCCCTTTCAGGTACCTCTAGTTTATGACTAGAAGGAACCCAACAGGACCTCTACTTTACGACAGTAATATTGATGGTACCATTCGTAGAAATCGCAGAGAAATAAGGTGAAGCCTAAACTACATAAACGAAGAGCAAGAAGCCGAAATAAATACCATAGAAGAGATGGCAGAGAATAATTCACCACCTCCAGAGATGGCCGAACATCATGCTCCACGTACTATGTATGATTATGCTAAACCTAGTTTAACAGGAACTGAGTCTAGTATTGTTAGGCCTACTATTGCTGCAAATAATTTTGAACTGAAACCTAACACTATACAAATGATACAACAGTTTGTTCAGTTTGATGGTTTGCAGGATGAGGATCCTAACACACACTTAGCGAATTTTCTAGAATTTTGCGACACCTTCAAGATAAATGGTGTTTCTGATGATGCCATCCGTCTTCGATTATTTCCCTTTTCCCTGAGAAATAAAGCCAAACAGTGGTTACATTCTCTTCCACGAGGATCAATCACTCCATGGGATCAAATGACTGAAAAATTTTTATTAAAATATTTTCCACCGGCCAAAACGGCTAAATTAAGGAATGATATCTCTTCTTTTGTGCAGATAGATTTAGAGACATTATACGACGCATGGGAGAGATACAAAGATTTGTTAAGGAGGTGCCCACACCACGGACTACCATTGTGGCTATAGGTCCAAACTTTTTACAACGGTCTGAACCCTTCAACAAGGCAGCTAATCGATTCAGCTGAACAATAAAACTCCTGAAGCAGCCTACGAGTTTATACAGGAGTTGTCACTGAATAACTATCAGTGGCAAGTTACAAGGACAAGGCCAGCTAAATCAGTCGGAGTTTACAACATTGATGCAGTGACCGCGTTATCAAATCAGGTAGAATTGCTACATAAAAAAATTGATAGTTTCGATGGTTCTTTGCAGGCACATCCAGTAATGCAGTGCGACGCAAGTGAAGGAGTGGTGAATCCTGAGTACCCACCCTACGGACAGGGCATGGAGAGCGAGCAGATGAACTATATCGGTAATAATTTCCGATCTAACAATAACCCTTATAGTAATACTTATAATCCAGGTTGGAAGAACCACCCCAATTTCTCATGGGGCGGTCAAAGAAATCAAAGATCATAACCATCCCAAAACTTCCAACAACAGCCCTACCCACAGGAAAAGAAGCCTAACCTTGAAGAGGCGCTAACAAACTTCATATAAGCCTCAGACACACGTTTCCAGAAGATAGAAACAAAACTTGAGGCATTGTCACAAGAAATCAAGGATCAATTTGGGCAACTTGCTAAGCAGATTTCTGAGAGACCACAGGGAAGACTACCGAGCAACACCGAGACTAACCCAAGGGAGCAAGTTCAAGCCATAACAGCTCAAGATAGTGAAGGGTTAGATGCGCCTAATTCAGAACAAAAGAAGGTGGTAGAAGAAGATATGATTGAGGTCAATAACAAGCCGAAACCGGTAATCAAAGAGTACAAACCCCGCATACCATATCCCCAAGCAATAACGAAAGACGACACAGATGAATAGTTTGGTAAGTCTCTTAAACTTCCAAAGAAATTTCATATTAACTTGCCGTTTCTTGAAGCTCTTTTGCAGATGCCAGATCCTAGATCTTGTGGCTATAAAGAAGAAATTTATGAGGAACGAAGGCTGTGGATCGATGAACTAGACGAATGGAAGACACACCTCAAAGAGAAACTAAAAACACACGAAGCAAAAACGAGGTGACTCCACGACGAACTTAATGATGGGACAAGCCAGCTTAAGATAGGAGATCAGGTACTCAAAATCTCCCCAGATGGAACAGTCGAGGTAACTAGTCCCAAAATCAGCACCTTTAAGGTAAACACTACTCGACTTAAATTTTATATCAATAACCGAACTGATCGCATGAGAAAAGATTTTCACCTCCTCAAACCACCATGACCATATGAATGAGAGGTAAAGTCTAGCTTAAGACTATAAACGAGCGCTTCTTGGAAGGCAACCTGAGCACTAACCTCATTAATTTTTACATTTTTTTTATTTTTACTCTTATTTTTCCTTTTAGCACCTAACCATAAACTAACCAAAGTACAGATTTTCATACCACACGGCCGTGGCCGTGGCCATGCAGCCACCACAGGAAGATACAAGGGCAGGGCCAACTATCAAATCCATAATTTCTATTTAACCCCCTTCTTCCCTTCCTTTTCCTATAATCTTTTTTCTTTCATTTTCCATGAAACACCCCAAACCCGGCCCACGAGGCTCGACCAGATCTGGTATGTTCCTCGAGAAAAACGATTCAAACTTGTTTATTTCTTTGGAAAACTTTGAGTGATTTTAGAGAAAAATTTGATTTGGGTTAAAAACACCGTTATTTTCAAAGATTTCGTTTGTTAAACCTTATTGTTATATTTCAAAACTATTTACCGGTAAAAGTCGAGTCTATAAAATTTACTATTTAATTTGTAAATCATTTGGATTTAAGTGTCAAAACATTTATCACTTATTATTAAGAAAAGTTACTTAAACTTTAAGTTGATAAAAATTCGTATCATAATAACATAATTAAAATGCATGCATAACAGTTCATACTAGTGGCCTTATTACATCAAAAACAAAACCCGAATAAATTCAAAGTACTTAAAATATAAAAAGTCGAAAACGAAATAAATTCTGAGCTGAGCATGGCCACCACTAAGCTCCTGCCGACCCGGTCCATTACTGAGCGTCACCTGAAAAATATCCCACAACGGGGTGAGTCAAACAGACTCAGTGTATAACCACCAACACTAAGTCCCAACGATTTAGGCATAACAAATCATACATATACACATAGCAAATAAATTTAATGATGCAATACCGAACCCAAACCTAGATAACCATCCGCTACACATCACCCGTACCAACCATCACACCGTGGGGACTACTAAGTCGACCCTCCATCCGCTACACACCATCGAAGGCAGTCGCTGCAGACGACATGCTCATCGCCCTTATATATATTTTGTGGCATAGCCACCAGATAGTTATTTGTGACATAAGTCACCACATTCAGATTACGTGACATAAATCACCACATTCAGATATTGTGGTATAAAACCACCAGATCACTTCCCCTTAACATATCACCCATATGCCTCATGTCATACAAATCATGCAAAGACTATACCCTAGTCTTAATTCCACATTCTTATCAATATTCACATATGTGTCATAACAGGTATTCGTAACATTATTGGCATAGCTTTAAAGAAGAACGTACCTGAATATGCCATACCATTGAATGGTATCTTAAGCCATATCTTTCACATTCTTATTCATACATATATTAACTTAAAATCGTAAATCTATTAAGAATTAGTGTGGGGTACACACCTGGTATACTTAACGCTTCCACTGGAATCCCGAAAATCTCGATCTAATCCTCTAGATCTCAAGTTCCTACATTCGGCCAATCCTTAAACACTTTAGAAAAAGCCCTTCGGCCAAATGACCAAATCCCGAAGGATTTATCGTAACCAAAGTCTTACCTTGCCGATTTGATTACTAATCAAATCCCGAAACTTTGTAGTGTTTCTTCCTTGCAATCGGCTAGCACTAGATCACTTAACAGGTTAGTTTCCGGCTTTTGAACGAATAAGAAACAGGTTAGAATTACTAATTAGGGCCTTGGCCGAATGTCAGATTCACTTACCTTGTGGATCTAAATCCCGAAATCGCTACCTGGTGGTAGTATCTGTCGAAATCCCCATAGACATATGTTAAATCCAGTTCTAACTCTTAATCACAACAAATGGCCCTTGGCCGAATATTATACATGACTTACCTTAGATATTGAAATCCCGAAACCTCCTTATAGTCGACTAGAGACAGATCCCGAATCTCCTTCAAAGTTTCGGCCACAAATAATGGTATTAGTTCCTAGATCTAAAAGATAAAAGGAATGGAAATCGAGCAACACTTATTCTTACCCTTAATTTGTAGTCGACAGCACCTTTGCCTAACACCACAAAGATTTTCGGCTTTGAGGCTTAATGAATAATCGGCTAGGAGTACCTTGAGATTCGGCTTTTGGAGAATCAAAAAGAGAGAAGAGAAGAGTGTATGAGACGTAGAGAGAATCGGTAATGGTGGATTTTGAGAATAGAATTCGGTTTTGACAAAATAAAGAGAGAGAAGCTTCACTAGAGAATTCGGCAGAGGAAAAAGAGAAAAGAAAAGAATGGAGAATGGCCTTACTTCTCCCCTTTTGCCGAAATTGCTACACCTAGAATCCCCTAATCGGCCAACTCCTCCTCTCACTATCAAATCCCTTGTTTTTTTCCCTTTATCACTTCTTTTAAAATTAATAAAAATAATCCATTATTCATCCCTTATCTAGCCGAATTTTAAAAAGGATTAAACTCATCCCTTAGTACCCCATTGCCATCCATCACCTTCCCATTGCCAAAAATAAAAATTCCCTTATTGCTCCCCTTGTGGCTCGAACACAAGCCCTTCCTCACAGCTAATGGTGTCACTTACTAGGCCTTAAGTGGCGCCTCCAAGCCACTTAGACAAGCCCATTTTTGTGTCTTATTTCCCCTACTAATTTTCTTAAGGCCTTAACAGACTTAGCTTCCTCTTTTAAACTTTAAAATCAAATAATTTCCAAGGCATTTAACTACACACTAAGGTTCACAAAATTCATAATACACATAAGCATGCTACTTCATACAATTTAGCATTAATGCATAAGCTATAACCCAGGATATTACAGTTCTACCCCCCTTAAAATAATTTCGACTTCGAAATTACCTAGCAAAAATAAGTGAGGGTATTGTTATCGCATTGCTTCTTCCGGCTCCCAAGAAGCTTCTTCCGATCCATGATTACGCCATAACACTTTGACTAGAGGAACTGACTTCCTCCGTAGCACTTTCACATCTCATTCCAAATCTGAATCGGCTCCTCCTCGTAAGACAAATCTAGCCTTAGCTCCACCTCTTCAACCGGTACTACATGAGACGGATCCGATCGATAACGACGTAGTATCGATACATGGAATACGTCGTGCATCTGCTTCAATTCCGAAGGCAACTCTTACTGGTATGCCACTGGTCCAACTCGCTTCAATACCCGATAAGGTCCTATAATCCTTGGACTTAACTTCCCTTTGCGACCAAATCTCATTTCCTTTTTCCAAGGCGACACTTTAAGAAACACTTGATCCCCCACATCAAATTCTATTTTTTTTCGTTTGAGATCTGCGTACGACTTCTATCTATCAGATGCCTCATTCAACCGTGCTCGAACCACACTAACCTTCTCTTCAGATTCTGCCACTAATTCTGGACCCAAAACTTGACGTTCCCCTAACTCCGTCCAACACGTAGGAGTGCGACACTTCCGTCCATACAGCGCTTCATACGGTGCCATCCGAATACTAGCCTGATAGCTGTTGTTGTATGCAAATTCTGCTAAAGGCAAATATTCTTCCCAACTTCCTCTGAAGTCTATCACACAACCTCGCAGCATATCCTCTAACACTTGGATTACTCGCTCAGACTGACCGTCCGACTGGGGATGAAATGTCGTACTGAAGTCTAATCTGGTGCCTAAAGCTTGATGTAATGCATTCCAGAACGGAGACGTAAATCTTGGGTCCCTATCCGAAATGATCGATACCGGAACTCCATGCAACCTTACAATCTCCGCCACATATAACTTCGCCAACCTCTGCAAAGAATAATCAACCCGTACTGGAATGAACTGCATGGACTTTGTCAACCGATCCACTATCACCCATACCGAGTCCTTCTTAGTAGGCGTAAGGGGAAGCCCACTAACGAAGTTCATGGTAATTCTCTCCCACTTCCACTGCGAAATCCTTATTGGTTGAAGCAACCCTGACGGAACTTGGTGTTCAGCCTTAACTTGTTGACACGTTAAGCATTTCCCTACGAATTCGATAACTTCCTTCTTAAGACCAGGCCACCAAAACTGTTCCCTTAGATCTCGGTACAACTTACTACCTCCAGGATGCATAGCATAAGGGCTATTATGCGATTCCTGAAGAATCCTCCGTCTAAGTTCTTCGTTCTTCGGCATACAGACCTTACCCTTGAAACACAATACTCCCTCATCATTAATACCATAATCTTTCAACTCCCCACTCTGCACTTGCCGTAGCTTAGCACTTAGATCATCATCAACCAACTGTCCCTCTTTCACTTCATTCAACCACGTCGACTTAACTTGCAGCTCTGCCAGTAGACTTCCATCATCATACAAGCTCAGATGTGCAAATATCGCCCTCAGATCTGACACTACCTTCTGACTTAGGGCATCCGCCACTACATTCGCCTTGCCCGGATGATACTCTATTGAACAATCGTAATCCTTTAATAACTCCACCCACCTTCGCTGTCTCAGGTTCAACTCCTTCTGAGTCAACAGATACTTAAGACTCTTGTGGTCTGTGTAGATCACTAACTTTTCTCCATAAAGATAGTGCCTCCACACCTTAAGAGCAAAGACCACTGCCGCCAATTCCAAATCATGAGTTGGGTAGTTAACCTCATGTGGCCTTAATTGTCGAGACGCATAAGCGACTACTTTCCCGTCTTGCATCAGAACACACCCTAATCCGGTATGAGAAGCGTCACAATACACCACAAAATCCTTCCCTGCCTCTGGTTGAATCAAAACCGGAGCTTCAGTCAAAACTTTCTTAAGCTTCTCAAAGCTCTCTTGTTGCTTATCTGTCCATACGAAAGGCACTTCCTTTCTTAACAACTTCGTCAAAGGCACGGCTATCGATGAGAATCCTTCCACAAACCTTCTGTAGTATCCTGCCAATCCCAAGAAACTACGAACCTCAGTCATAGACTTAGGTGGTTTCCAATCTAGCACCGCCTCAATCTTCCTAGAATCCACCCTTATTCCTTCTGCAGACACCACATGTCCTAAGAACGCAACTTCCCTAAGCCAAAATTCACACTTGCTGAATTTGGCATAGAGCTTCTTCTCCCTTAACACTTGCAACACAATCCGGAGATGCTCATCATGTTCCTCCTCCGACTTGGAATACACTAAGATGTCGTCGATGAACACAACGACGAATTGATCCAAGTAAGGTTGAAAAACCGGTTCATCATATCCATGAACGCGGTGGGGCGTTCGTCACCCAAACGCATTACCACGAACTCAAAATGCCCATACCTTGTCCGGAAAGCTGCCTTATGGATATCCACTTCCTTCACCTTAAGCTGATGATATCCAGACCTTAGACCTATCTTCGAGAAAACTGTTGCCCCCTTAAGCTGATCGAACAAGTCGTCAATCCTCGGCAAAGGGTACTTGTTCTTGATGGTCAGCTTATTCAACTAACGATAATCTATGCACATATGCATAGTTCCGTCCTTCTTCTTCACAAACAAGACCGGTGCTCCCCATGGAGACACACTGGGTCGAATAAACCCACGATCAAGCAACTCTTGGATTTGAGCCTTGAGCTCGACCAACTCCTTGGGTGCCATTCTGTATGGGGCGATTGACATAGGAGCTGTACCAGGTAGCAAGTCAATTCCAAACTCCACCTCCCTATCCGGGGGTATTCCAGGTAACTCCTCCGGAAAGACATCCACAAAGTCCCTTACTGTTCGAACTCCACTAACGCCCTCTTCCTTTGCATCCAACGCACTAACAACAGCCAAGAATGCCTTGCATCCTTTCCGAACCATCTTATCAGCCTTTAGTGCTGAAACTACGTTAGACAGGTAGTTTCTTCTTTCTCCTATCATGATTACCGCCTCACCCTCCGGCGTCCTTAACTCCATTCGCTTAGCGGCACAATCCAATATGGCTAGATGTTCCACCAGCCAATCCATGCCAAGTATGAGATCGAACTCTCCGAAGGGTAGTTCCATTAAGTCGGCAGGGAATACTGCACCTTGAATCTCTAAAGGTACTTTCCGAAACATCTTATTCACCACTACAGTTTGACCTAGCGGGCTTACTACAGTCATCTCCCTATCAGATAGTTCAGACGCTATGCCTAGAGTTTCAACTACTCTACATGCTACATAAGATTGGGTAGAACCCACATCAATCAAAGCAAAGTAAGGCTTGCCAAATATAAGGAACGTACCGGTTATGACGTCCGGCGCGTCTCCTTCCTCCCTCCGGCGAACTGCATATACCAAGCCCGGCTGTCTTGCCTCTATATTACCAGCACCTCTGCCAGGTGTTCCACGTCCTCTTCTAGCACCGTTTCCTCTACCATTCAGACCATGCCCTCGCTGAGGCTGTTGTCCGCCCCTTCCAGCCTGATTAAAACCCTGAGCTGCTGGTCGATTCCCGTCTGGTTTCATAGGACAGTCCTTAATCATATGATCCTTGGATCCGTACTTGAAACATCCTCCTATCTTCTTCCAACACTCTCCTAGGTGCTTCTTTCCACACTGGTCACAGGTACGATACTGCCCTCCTGTCGCAGCCTGCTGACCTCGCGGCCCATCAACTCTAGGCCTCTTCTGAACATTCCCAGATGACCCTGACGGCTCAAAACCTCTCTTCTGCCTATTCCGATCAGTGTTCTGCCTCACAAAGTCCTTAATTCCCTTCAGCTACCTTAGCCTTTTCCACTAACACAGCAAATTCCCGCTTTTGCTGTGGGGCTATCAATAACCTCAGATCATCCCTCAGTCCGTCCTCAAACCGGACACACCGCTCATGCTCTGTAGCCACGATTCCTCGAGCATACCGGTTCAATCTTAGGAATTTAGCCTCGTACTCCGCCACGGACTTATTCCCTTGAACCAGCCCCAGAAATGCCTTCCTCTGTGCAACTATATAATGAGTACCAACATACTTCTTCTGGTATGTCGTCTTAACATACTCCCAAGTAAGTTCCTCAGCTGTAGCACCATCCTGAACTGTGAGCCTCCATTGATATGACTCATCACGAAGTAGCGATACCATTCCTTTCACTTTCTCTTCAGCAGTCAGATCCAACTCATCCATAATCCGTTCGGTCGCCTCCAACCAATACTCAGCAGTACTGGGTGCCACACCAGATACACCACGGAACACCTCAGCTCCATTGGCTCGAAGTCGCTCGGGTACAGATTTCCGAGCTCCCATATTTCCACCTGCTCCAGCCACCATCTCCAGAACTTACAGCACCGCCTGCGATATAGCATCATCCCCCGTCTGATCTTGCTGCTCAACACCAACAGCTGGTGGTAGGGGTGGTGGTACCTCATTTTCAGACCCTTGACCCGACCTAACGGGTTCTGTAACATCCTGAAATTGGGCCTAGTAGGATTGAGCCCAATGGGCCTTAGGAGTAGTAGCGTTTAAAATTTTAGAGAACGGTATTAATGCAAGTTAGACTTATTAGGTAAGTGATTTTGGAAGATTAGAGGGCTTCTATGAAGTCCGGGGATCAAATATTAGCTTTGGGGAAATTTTGATTTTAGGTGAAAAAAACCCTGGAAGTTGGCAGGGAGGCCTTAAGAATAAAATATGGAGAAAATAACACAAGTGGAGTGTGTGGTGTAGTGGCAAAGTGACGCCACATAAGAGACAAGTGGGTGACGCCACAAGGAAGGAAGGACGTCCAAGGTTCAAGTCTTGGCTTTTGCATTTTGGTTTCTTTTTACTTGGATCTTAGAATTTGGGTCATAGTTTATATTTAGTTGCGCATGGTTTAAGACACAAGAGGAGCTTGTGGCCAAGTGGTTAGCGGCGTGGATTATGCTACAGCGAAGCCTGGGTTCGAATCTCATGAGAAGCAAGGGAGTATTTATTTTGCGGATTGGACGGCAAGAGTTTCAGTTGAATTTAAACTCTACTGAAGGAGGGATCCCACATCGTGAAGCTAGCATGAGAGTGGCAAGAAGCTGGCTTTAAATAGAGCAATCTATGAAGAGAGTAGGGATACCTTGGTTGGCATTTGGGCACAGGAGTGGTCGCAGCGCGGTTTAACACCAGAGTCCTATCAGGTGTGTAACTCTCTCTACTCTAGTTGTAGAGCGGCAAATGCCGAAGTGCTGATCACGGTAATAGTAGCCACACGAGCGTGCGAGTGCACGTGTGGGGCTTCGATGCGATAGTTGAGGCCATCAGTAGTATTCTTGTGGGTTGGGGCTGCTTGGGCCACAATGGGCCAAAGTGGGCCCGATGGGCCCGTGGGCCCAAATGAGTAAATTGTATGATTGTTTAGTAAATGTTGAACTAGACTAGGTGGAATTTATATACGTGGCTAGATTTGTGCTAGGTGGGCCACACGAGCGTGTGGGCCCGAATGGGCCAGAATCGGTTTTAGGCCCAATAGTCCGGTAAAGACAGAATTGGTAGTCGAGTCGCTCGGGGCGACATTGGGCCTTCAGAAAGGCCATTCCAGGTACGAAATTACTGAAATACCCTTAGTGGGTAAATTACCAAAATACCCCTAGAAGGTAAATTACTGTTATACCCTTAGAGGTTGATTGGCTTGATTATGTCGTTTTTGTTATTTTGATTATGATGGTAATTTGTTTCATACGGTATCTGTGATATATGATTTGCATACATGCCATACTGCATACGAATTATTATGTCATATTGCATGGGTATGAGAGGGGGGGAAGATTGATATCCGTGACTTTGGGTCACCAGTGGTTTGGGACCACCAGTGGTTTGGTACCACAGTTAATTTCGTGACTTTGGGTCACCAGAGGTTTGGCACCTCATAGCGACTCGTCCCAGTGGCTTAGCACCACAGTGGGTTGGCCCCACATTTGATATAACGGGATTGTCGCCAGTGATTTGGTATCACAACATGGGTTGGCCCCACAGATGGGTTATTCGTGACTTTGGGTCACCAGTGGTTTGGCACCACATTATTATTGGATATCAGTGACTTTGGGTCACCAGTGGTTTGGCACCACCAGTGGTTTGGTACCACACGAGGTAGAAACGGAGTTATGGATGGCTAGGTTTGGGTGCATGATATATTACTAGGTTATGATTTGTGTAAGCATGTTGCATTAACCGGGAGGGGGATTATGCACTAAGTCTTGGTGACTCACCTTCTCCCTTATTTTTTTCAGGTGATTCGTAGATCGCGGATGAGGAGCCAGGTGGACTCGGGGTGGCCATGCGATAATTATTTTCGGGTTTACATGGACTTTTGACTTGGGTACTTATTTTAAATTTCGGTTTTTATTTGGGTTTGTAATAAGGCCTTTGGTATTTTATTTGGTTTTAGCTTTCAATTTGGTTACTGTTCATTATTAAATGTTCAATATGGGATTTTCCTAAAATGATAATAAACTGTTTTTATTCAAAATTACTTAAGCTCGATTGTCACAACAAATACAATTTTATTCAAATTAATAACAACTTTGTAAAATGGGCATTGAAATGAATCGGCTTTTATAAACAAACCACAAAACGCGGAGTTTCAAAAAGAATACGAACTTTTTAACGAACGCACAGTTTTTTTTAAACATTCCTTTCATGTGACATGCCAGATCCGGTCGTAACGTCTAGGCCGGGTTTGGGGTGTTACAGGTTCCGATACGGTCATCCTGCCTCTACCACGTCCTCGCACATTACGACCACGTCCCCTAGAGCTCATGTCTACGATCGCGCTTTAATCTGATTTAATAAATTTTATGTATTAGTATTTGTTCCACTGTTTATCCGCGGACAATTTTATGAAAAGAGCTTAATAGTAGTTCTTTTGATCATTCAGAGTTTCAAGTTTTCTACCTTAATTCACAGAAACACATCCGTTCAGTAGTATCTACCTTACACATTCACTCTTCAAACATTTTTGTCTGTTCCTATCCTAGGGGTATTTTCGTCATTATTCCTACAGGGGTATTTTGGTAATAAATCGGGGTCAATTTAGAAATCTTAATAAATCAGGGCACTTTGAAATTTCAAAACTCTAGGGTATTTTTGAAAATTTTCTCAAATCAACAGTATGGCAGAAATTTTGGAAATCGGGGTTATTTTGGTAATTTCGTAAACCAGGGGTAATTTCGTAAATTTTCCAAATCAGGGTATCTTATTATTTTACAAAAGTAGAGGTTTCTAGTATTTTGAAAAATATCTTAGTAAAAGTCGAGGGTAGTATGGTAATAAAAATTTTTCCAAGCCAGGGGCATTTTAGTAATTTTACAACCAGGGGTATTTAGGTAATTTTGTAAATCGGGAATATTTCAGAAAAATTTTATAGAATAGTTTTTTTTTTTTTTTTTTTTTACAAATCAAACGGGTAATTTGAGGATTTTAAACTAGGGTTTTTTTTTATAAAAATACGGCTAGTCCCTTTCGGGTTTTAGTTATTGGGTTTAGCCCGTGAATAAATCCTCTTGGTTAGGGTGAACCGTCACTACGCACCAGGTAGGATTCGAGTGGAGAGGAGGTGAGTCACTAGGACTGCTTAAATACCAAGCTCCCACCGAAACCAATCCTAGACATGCGCACAATGGTTGCCACACCCTAACTTGGCGACTTAGTCACAGGTTTGTTTAATTAGGCATTTAAAGTTTTATGTAATGGTTAGGGTAAACTAGTCCTATAGTTCAAGTACTTAATATACTAATCTATGCTCCATTTATACCCTTTCTACAAATCATACTATAAATCACACAATAGATAGGGGTACTTACCTGGTGGACTTCGGGTTGGAGACTTAGGTGCCATGCCAGAAAACCTGCTTACTTCCAAAAAGATTTTCATAAAATATATTTGGGCTCGATTTGAAAACGTTGTGGGCTTTAAACCCAAGGCCGAGAGTTTTAAAACTGGGCTCTGATACCAAACTGAAACACCCCAAACCCGGCCCACGAGCCTCGACCAGATCTGGTATGTTCCTCGAGAAAAACGATTCAAACTTGTTTATTTCTTTGGAAAACTTTGAGTGATTTTAGAGAAAAATTTGATTTGGGTTCAAATTGAAAACATCGTTATTTTCAAAGATTTCGTTTTGTTAAACTTTATTGTTATATTTCAAAACTATAAGTTACCGGTAAAAGTCGAGTCTATAAAATTTACTATTTAATTTGTAAATCATTTGGATTTAAGTGTCAAAACATTTATCACTTATTATTAAGAAAAGTTACTTAAACTTTAAGTTGATAAAAATTCGTATCATAATAACATAATTAAAATGCATGCATAACAGTTCATACTAGTGGCCTTATTACATCAAAAACAAAACCCGAATAAATTCAAAGTACTTAAAATATAAAAAGTCCAAAACGAAATAAATTCTGAGCTGAGCATGGCCACCACTAAGCTCCTGCCGACCCGGTCCATTACTGAGCGTCACCTGAAAAATATCCCACAACGGGGTGAGTCAAACAGACTCAGTGTATAACCACCAACATTAAGTCCCAACGATTTAGGCATAACAAATCATACATATACACATAGCAAATAAATTTAATGATGCAATCCCGAACCCAAACCTAGATAGCCATCCGTTACACATCACCCGTACCAACCATCACACCGTGGGGACTACTAAGTCGACCCTCCATCCGCTACACACCATCGAAGGCAGTCGCTGCAGACGACATGCTCATCGCCCTTATATATATTTTGTGGCATAGCCACTAGATAGTTATTTGTGACATAAGTCACCACATTCAGATTACGTGACATAAATCACCACATTCAGATATTGGGGTATAAAACCACCAGATCACTTCCCCTTAACATATCACCCATATGCCCCATGTCATACAAATCATGCAAAGACTATACCCTAGTCTTAATTCCACATTCTTATCAATATTCACATATGTGTCATAACAGGTATTCGTAACATTATTGGCATAACTTTAAAGAATAACGTACCTGAATATGCCATACCATTGAATGGTATCTTAAGCCATATCTTTCACATTCTTATTCATACATATATTAACTTAAAATCATAAATTTATTAAGAATTAGTGTGGGGTACACACCTGGTATACTTAACGCTTCCACCGGAATCCCAAAAATCCCGATCTAATCCTCTAGATCTCAAGTTCCTACATTCGGCCAATCCTTAAACACTTTAGAAAAAGCCCTTCGGCCAAATGACCAAATCCCGAAGAATTTATCGCAACCAAAGTCTTACCTTGCCGATTTGATTACTAATCAAATCCCGAAACTTTGTAGTGTTTCTTCCTTGCAATCGGCTAGCACTAGATCACTTAACAGGTTAGTTTTTGGCTTTTGAACGAATAAGAAACAGATTAGAATTACTAATTAGGGCCTTGGCCGAATGTCAGATTCACTTACCTTGTGGATCTAAATCCCGAAATCGCTACGTGGTGGTAGTATCTGTCGAAATCCCCATAGACATATGTTAAATCCAGTTCTAACTCTTAATCACAACAAATGGCCCTTGGCCGAATATTATACATGACTTACCTTAGATATTGAAATCCCGAAACCTCCTTATAGTCGACTAGAGATAGATCCCGAAATCTCCTTCAAAGTTTCGGCCACAAAATAATAATGGTATTAGTTCCTAGATCTAAAAGATAAAAGGAATGGAAATCGAGCAACACTTATTCTTACCCTTAATGTTGTAGTCGACAACACCTTTGCCTAACACCACAAAGATATTCGGCTTTGAGGCTTAATGAATAATCGGCTAGGAGTACCTTGAGATTCGGCTTTTGGAGAATCAAAAAGGAGAAGAGAAGAGAGTGTATGAGACTTAGAGAGAATCGGTAATGGTGGATTTTGAGAATAGAATATTCGGTTTTGACAAAATAAAAGAGAAGAGAAGCTTCACTAGAGAATTCGACAGAGGAAAAAGAGAAAAGAAAAGAATGGAGAATGGCCTTACTTCTCCCCTTTTTGCCGAAATTGCTACACCTAGAATCCCCTAATCGGCCTACTCCTCCTTTCACTATCAAATCTCTTGTTTTTTTCCCTTTATCACTTCTTTTAAAATTAATAAAAATAATCCATTATTCATCCCTTATCTAGCCGAATTTTAAAAAGGATTAAACTCATCCCTTAGTACCCCATTGCCATCCATCACCTTCCCATTGCCAAAAATAAAAATTCCCTTATTGCTCCCCTTGTGGCTCGAACACAAGCCCTTCCTCACAGCTAATGGCGTCACTTACTAGGCCTTAAGTGGCGCCTCCAAGCCACTTAGACAAGCCCATTTTTGTGTCCTATTTTCCCTACTAATTTTCTTAAGGCCTTAACAGACTTAGCTTCCTCTTTTAAACTTTAAAATCAAATAATTTCCAAGGCATTTAACTACACACTAAGGTTCACAAAATTCATAATACACATAAGCATGCTACTTCATACAATTTAGCATTAATGCATAAGCTATAACCCAGGATATTACATTCCATTATTTACTTTTACTTTTATTTTTATTTATTTTATTTTCTTTATTATTTTATTTTTATTATTCGTACCATTTAGATTTAGCTTAGGATACAATAAAACCAGGACGGCTGCTTCGAGGACTCAATTTCAAACGGTTTGAGACGCTTCCCCGCGTTCATCTCAAATCCTATCCGGTTTCTTTTCATTGACTTCATCCAAAATTCAGGAAGTTTCACTTCTCTACCCATCTTATGATTTTATGATTATTTTGATATTATCTATCTTTGTACATTAAGGGCAATGTACATATTAAGTGTGAGGGGTTAACTATAGTATTATTTGAAAATCCCTGAATTATGCCCTGTTCGAAAAGTAAGTTTCTCATATTACGATTAGAATGAAATTTCCTTTGATTTATGATTTTTATTGATATGTTTTAGAGTAAGTCATTGATAATTGTGCATTAATGATTAAATTTGAAGAATACTAGAGAATCAAGCATGACAAGTCTATTTTTCAGAATAAAATTTTTGAAAAGGTTGTCTACCTGAATCTGAATATTACTTTGAAATTTGAAATTTACGAGGTTGATGTCAAAAACACCCATAATTTTTGTGAGATTTTGAGCCTTATAGAGCATTTATTCTTTTTCATGCTCACTTTTTGATTATGAGTGTGTCAACATTGATTTGTTATTCTAGAACTTGCATCGATTATACATGTCGAGACCACACCTATGATTTGATATACATAGATGGTTAAGGCACCTAGGATTTAACCCACTTACTCCATAAAAAGCCTACCTCCATAATTAACCCCTAGTGAACCCCGTTTAATCCTAACAACCTTTTATTGACTCACCCACTAATTTTAACCCAAAACCCATTGTATTTGTTATCACCATTCCTTGACTCCCTTTTTATCAAGATTTGATTTTGAGCAGTTGCTTAACTATGTTCTATATTTCAGTTGTAAAAGTTCTTTCCTATTATTATTTGACTTCTAAAAAAAACGAAGTATATTCATTATTAGTTCTATAATTAAGTGAGCTTACATGTTTAAATTTCAAATCCTGAAGAAAAAGCTCGTATTATTAGTTTTCAATTGATGTAATTATTTAGGATTAGTTCATTTTTCTAGTTAGGTAAATTGTCAATTCAATCCCGATTCTAACCTTCTAATTCAGCCTTTATCCACATCTTTAACCCAAGCCCCGTTACAACCCTGTAAAGACCTTTTGATTTGTGTATCATCTCATATTTTAGTGGTGGAGATTTGATTTTCATGCAAGCCTATGGGATTAACTTTTCATGTTCGACTTTTGAGTGCTTAATTTTTTGAACCTTAAACACTTCAAGTGGTTTGAGTGAATCTTTAGTGAGGATGTCGATTCTTGTCAATTTTGAATCAGAGGTAATTATTTAGGTAAGGGGAAACACCTATGTTTTCATACTATAAAAACTATGACTTTGACTGTTTAAATCTTTAGGACTCTTTGAGTTGAATTATCCATGTATGAATTATCTTTGAATTTTGATGAAACATTATTGATGAATATTATGAATCGAGGAAGTTTGTTTTAATTGTAAGTTGAGAATTTTGCTTGAGGACAAGAAAAAGCTTAAGTGTGGGGGTATTTGATAAACCGTAAAAGTAACATATTTTAAGCCCACATTTAATATGCTTTTGGATGAATTAAGCCTCGATTTATGTAAAAAGGTGCACTTAATCCTTTGTTTTCATGTTTTATACCCAGGAAAGCACCCGAGGATGAAAAGAACAGAAAACGAGCCCAAAACAGAGTAAACGGGCCATATCACGAAATCCACACGGCCTGGGCCCAAGACCACACGGTCGTGCCTCATTTATCTACTAGAACACGGCCTGCTCATGATTTACACGGCCGTGCCCCATTCAACAGGTTCAAACACGGCCTTAAGATGATTCACACGGGCGTGTGCCATGGGCGTGTCCCTGCCACGGCCAAGAGGAGTTTTACTTGGATTTGGATACTTAGAGGCAAAGAAACACATTCCAAAGCCTATTCAAACACCCTAGTAGAAATTCTACTTGAATTAGAATACTTAGGGACCAAGTAAGGCATCTCAAAGTCTATATAAACACCCATGGGGGCAACTTGAAGGGGAGTTCGGTAGAAGCCGGAACGGGCAGTTAGCTAGGCCAATGAGCCGAGCCAAAAGAGCGAGATTTGTGGAGAATCACTTGAAGATAGCCAGTTGATCCATCTCAAGAAGCCAGAATTCTACTCAAGACGGCGGATCTCTTCTTCAATTCCTTCAAGGAGTTTTAGGGATTTCTTATGTTTTGTTTTATCTTTTCTTTTGAGATTTTCTTTTTTATTATTATGAACTAAACCCTTTAGATACCTGAGGGGGATGAAACCTAAGACAGATCTTGTTATTGTTTTCTGAACTATATGATAAATACCTAATTTGTTCTTAATTATGTGTTCTTAATTCTTGTGTTGATATTTTCGGGATATTGATTCAAGTTGGATGTGCTTAGGTGGAGGAGCAAAAGTCCCTGCTTAAGAGTAGATCTAGCATAATTAAGTGGAGTTGATCGCACGCCTAGAGATAGAGTGACAAGATTTTGGCGGATTAGGGTGAAACCTAATATGGGAGTCCATAGATCGAGTTGATGCGATTCTAGGGGTTTTAATTAGAAAGAGATTTCAATTAATCAACCTAGGGTTAGACATTATTCGCTTCGAGAGAGGGTTTAATATACATTAGGGAATCTTACGGATCAAGTCAAGTGAATACATTGTCTGGTTCAGTGTTAGATAACAAGTGAAGTCTAGGTGGATTCTTCCTAATTGTATCGTCTTAATCAATTGGTTTTTCTTCCAAGTTATTTTTCCCCAATTCATTCTCTTTTTGTCTTTGCGTCTTTAGTTTAGTTGATAGTTAAATTTAGATTAGATAACCATTCACTTAATTCTTAGGCTAAATAATAGGAAGAGAGTTAGTATTAGTACTTTTGGTTCCTCTGGGACTCGATATTCCGGTCTTGCCTAAACTATACTATTGTTCGATAGGTGCGCTTGCCTTAAAATCGTTGTCAGAGTTAGTTTCCAAGTTCGATCATTTTTATTATAAATTTTAAAGCTCTGATTTCGACGATCACCTTGAGTTACAGTGGGATGGATTGGAAAGGATTCAGATTCTATACCCCTAAGTCACAAAGAGATGAACCCTGAAGTTATAGTGGGGGCAAATCTGTTGAGCAAGACATAATTATTTTCTAGGGTTTTTCTGTCGAGAATACTAGCCGAACAAGATGATAGCATAATACGTCAGTGATACAACCTTGATAAACAATGAGCGATGACACTTTAAGCATTTAAAAAGGGATCATTCTCATAAAATTCTGCATTCATGCAAAACACATTTTGAGGCATTTGATTCATTTCGATCATTGCATTCTAATCATTTTCATGACATTCTGCATTTATGCAAATGTCATCCATAATATCATTTAGTTAGGAGCATTTGATTCATTCCGATCATTGCATCCTAATCATTGTACATTTAACACAAGATCATTCTCATGACATTCTGCATTCATGCAAATGTCATCCATAATATCATTTAGTTAGGAGCATTTGATTCATTCTGATCTTTGCATTCTAATCATTGTACTTTTAACAAAGGATCATTCTCATGACATTTTGCATTCATGCAAATGTCATCCATAACATTTAGTTAGGAGCATTTGATTCATTCTGATCAATTCATCCTAATCATTTTACATTTAAAAAAGGGATCATTCTCATGACATTCTGCATTCATGCAAATGTTGTCCATAATACATTCGAGTCTATAGGACATGTCCCCACGAGGATGGTGTAGCAACGTCGGTGAATTCACAGATCTTATCTCCCTAAGCTGTAGTGGAGTAGGTCGAAGACGGCAAATCTTATCTTCCCGAGGTAGTAGGGGAGCAGATTTTAGCCACTAGCCTTATCTCCCTGAGGTAGCAAGGGAGTAGGCTGAAGTTTGTAGTCTTATCTTCCTGAGGTAGCAAGGAAGTAGACTGAAGATTGTAGATCTTATCTCCCTAAAGCGGTAGTGGAACAGATCAAATTTGGCAAATCTTATCTTCATGTATCGGCAATGGAGCAGATTCAAGCCACCAACCTTATCTCCCTGAAGTAGCAAGGGAGCAGGTTAAAGATTGTAGCCTTATCTCCTTGAGGTAGCAAGGGAATAGGCTAAAGTTTGTAGTCTTATCTTCCTGAGGTAGCAATGAAGTAGACTGAAGATTGTAGATCTTATCTCCCTAAAGCGGTAGTGGAGCAGATCGAATTTGGCGAATCTTATCTTCATGTATCGGAAAGGGTGCAGATTCAAGCCACCAACCTCATCTCCCTGAAGTAGCAAGGAAGCAGGTTAAAGATTGTAGTCTTATCTTCCTGATGTAGCAAGGGAGCAGACTAAAAATTATAGATTTTGTCTCCTCGAGATAGCAATAGGGCAGATCGAATTTGGCGAATCTTATCTCCATGTATCGGCAATGGAGCAGACTGAAGATAGCAGATCTTGTTTTCCTGAGCTTGCAGTGAAACAGATCGAAGATACTAGTCTGGCATCCCTGAGTTTGCAGTGGAGCAGACTGAATATAGCAGATCTTGTCTTCCTGAGATTGCAGTGAAGCGGATCGAAGATACCAGTCTTGTCTTCCTGAGTTTGCAGCGAAGCAGACTAAAGGCAACAAATTTTATCTTCCTGAAGTTGCAGGAAGCAGATCGAAGATATTAGCTTGCCCCCTGAAGTTGCAGCAGATCAGACTGAAGATAGCAGATCTTATCTTCCTGAAGTTGCAGGAATGTAACTCCCCAAACCCGGTCAAGACACCACGACCTAATCTGGTATGTTACGAGGAAAACGTTTTTGAGAAGTTAAATTTTTCGCTTAAAAGTTTGATGAAAACTCTTTGAAAGATTTGGAGTTGTAGAAATCTTGGGCTTGATTGTTGAAAACTTCATATGTCATTTTGAAAACATTTTAAGAAGTTAAACAAGTTTATTACATTTGGAAATTCAAGTTGCATCTCTTTGTTACTTAAAACCTTTTGACTTAGTAGAAAATCGAGTCTTGATTTGAAAATCATTTGAGTTTCTTTAATATCAAATCATAGTGTGATACCCGATGGTATAGTTTAAAAACACATTGCGCTATAATTTTGAAATCATTGTCTTCCTAAGTTTTTAGCATATTTAAACTCAAATCGTTTGTTAAGACATATTGCAAATCTATTTTAAACATAACATAGCAAGATATAACTTAAAGGCCTTTTACAACCCAAAATAAAACCAAATAATAATGATAATAAGCTAAAGTACCAAATTTATTAAGTCTGAGCAAATCTTTATTAAGCATGGCATGAGCACTCCGAGTCCATCCCGGCTCTATGTTCGCGTCTAAGAGTCACCTGAAAGGTCAAAGGAGAGAGTGAGTCGCAAGACTCAGTGTATAAATCTCCCTCCCGATAAAACAACATGCTAACACACATCAAGTCATAACAACATGGTCAATGCACCCCGATCCTAACCATCCGTATCGCCTTTTCTACCCCGTGTGGTACCAAACCACTGGTGGTGCCAAACCACTGGTGACCCAAAGTCACGATATCCATAAGTGTGGTGCCAAACCACTGGTGACCCAAAGTCACGAATAATCCAATGATGGGGCCAACCCATCGTGTGATACCCAATCACTAGCGACAATCCTGTATCTCATAAGTGGGGCCAACCCACGGTGGTGTTAACCACAGGGACGAGTCGCAATGAGGTGCCCAACCTCTGGTGTCCCAAAGACACATGTGATACCAAATCACTGGTGACCGCAGTCACAATCCGATGATGGGGCCAACCCATCGTGTGATACCCAATCACTGGCGTCAATCCCGTATAATCAACCGTGGGGCCAACCCACCGTGGTACTAAGCCACTAGGACGAGACGCTGAGGTGCCAAACCTCTGGTGACCCGAAGTCACAATAATCAATCTGTGGTACCAAACCACTGGAGGTGCCAAACCTCTGGTGTCCCAAAGACACAGTGTCCCAAAGACACGGATATCATCATCCCCCTCCACTCATATCACCCATACATGTCATACTAATGCGTATCATGTAAGTCATGCACTCATGCCAATATGTTTAACATCATATCTCATATCACATACATCCATAATCATGGTATCATATAGATCATCAGTAAGCTCACAATAACACTGACTTACCCGAGTCCGAGATCACACCCAATAGGGTATCATCTCAATCCTTCAAACTGTCTTGACTTATTAATCAAACAGATTATTAACACATATTACTAGATACAAAGTGTGTTAGTTACACACCTGATAAACAAAAGCCTTAAACCCCTCGAACTGATCTAAGCCCCCCTTGATTATCTTGCTTCTATAATCGGCCAGATAATAGCATTAGACAACTTATCTCATTCGGCCAAGACCATAAACCAAAGGGGTCAATATCAAACCCTTACCTTTATACTTGATTTGGTTTCCTACCAAATCTCGAATCAAGCAGTGATTCTCCTTCCAACAATCGGCACCCTATAAAGACAAATAGTTAATCTCTAATCACCTTTGACTTAACCGAAATCAAAAGATTGAACTAACAATAATATACCAATCACTTACCCTTTACTTACTAATCGGTTAACAAGGAAGAAAGACTCCTCTTGATCACCTCCACTATCCAAAAGCCCTATACGAGATAATAACCAATGGTTAATTCCTTCCAACCAAAACCGATCATAAGTTTTGAACAAACCGCAATCAACATAGTACTAGAGAAGAGAAAAATGGCCATACGGCCAAACACACACTTACCCAACACCAACTATATTCGGCCACCCAACACTAGGAGAGAACCACAAGAGATTCGGACAAGACTTGCACCAAAAGAAGAGCAAAAGATTCGGCCAAGGTGATTTATACCAATCACAATTTTCGGTCAGAGTTGAAGAAAAGAGTAAACAAAGTGCCAAGAAATAGGGTTGGTATTCGGCCAAGTAACCAAAATAGAACGAACAGATAGGAAGGTACTTTTGGTTTAAAAGAAGAAGAAATGGTGAATAGTATTTTGGAGGATGGGGTTTCGGCTTACAAGGTTTGAAAAAGAAAAAGAAAGTTTGAGAAGAAGAGAGGCTAGTTTCAGCTTACAAATGAACAGAAGAACAAAAGGGAGAGAGCATTCGGCTATAATGGAATTAAGAGAAAAAAAGGCAAGTTTCAGCTAAGGTATATGTGTTGCTTATTTCGGTTTCAAGAGAGAAAGAATGAAGGAAAGCTCTTTGGAAATTCGGCTACTAACACAAAAGAGAGAACTTTGCTTTTCTTTTGACAAAAAGTGACCGAAAAACACCCCAAAATGCCAAATGCATTTCGGCATCTCCAACACCACACCAAGCCGTCCACTCCCCCACTCCAAACACCCCAAAAATTCGGCCATAATCCCTCACAACACTCCACACCACTCAATTCAAATGAGTTTACCAAGTCTCCCTCCTACTTTCACTCTCCACCCCTCCTTTGAATGTGAAGACTAAGTCCAAAGTGGAATTCGAATTGCCTTCTACCTCTTCCTCCATGCCATCCAAAATGAGTGACAAAATAGGGGATCTCTGCGACTTGAACTCAGGATCTCTCCCCCTTGTAGATGACGCCACACTCAGCTCCAAGTGGCACATGCCTTGCCACTTTGCCAACCTCATTTTTGTGTAACAAACTACCAAATAAAATACATATCCCTCAGCTCCAACAGCTCCCTACACCTAAGGCTCAAAAACTAAATTTTTCCCATTCACTCAGGCATACTCCTAGCCTACAACTAAGCCCCTAAAACATAGAAATAGCAACATAGCACACCAACACATGCAATATCATGCAACAACAAAATAGCCCCTAACCCGGGATATTACAAGGAAGGAGAAACAAGATATTAGCCTGTCTCCCTGACGTTACAGCAGAGCAGACTGAAGACAGCAGATCTTATCTTCCTGAAGTTGCAGGAAGTAGATTAAAGATATTAGCCTACCTCCCTGAAGTTGATGCGGAGCAGACTGAAGACAGCAGATCTTATCTTCCTGAAGTTGGAGGAAGCAGATCGAATATATTAGCCTGTCTCCCTGAAGTTGTATCGGAGCAGACTGAAGACAACCTATCTTATCTTCTTGAAGTTGTAGGAAGCAAATCGAAGATATTAGCCTGTCTCCCTGAAGTTGTAGCGGAGTAGACTAAAGACAGCAGATCTTATCTTCCTGAAGTTGCAGGAAGCAGATTGAAGATATTAGCCCGTCTCCCTGAAGTTACAGCGAAACAGACTGAAGACAGCAGATTTTATCTTTCTGAAGTTGCAGGAAGCAGACCGAAGATATTAGCTTGCCCCCTGAGTTTGTAGCGGAGCAGACTGAAAATAGCAGATTTTGTCTTCCTGAATATTACAGTGAAGCAAGATCAAAGATACTAGTCTCACTTTCCTGAAGTTACAGTAGGATAGATTAAATCTACAAGAGCAGGTCTTATTTCCCTGAAGTTGCAGTAGAATAAGATTAAAGCTACAGATTCAATCTCCTTGAATTTGCAGTTGGGCTAGAGACTACTTGAAGAAGATGAGGATTAAGAAGTTAAGGCTCGAAAAGACTGGGCAAAATTGACCCTTTTGTAGTCTTTGCTCCATTCTCGTTACACTACAATAAGCAAAGAGGGGCAGCTGTAATAGGCCAATTTAGCCTGGGCCCATACAAAAAAATAATAAACCCAAAATAATAAAAAAAAAGTCCAAGTCCAGTCCAAAATATTGGCCCGATCGGAATGACCCATTAAAAGATTGAAGGTCCATCTACAAGCTTGACGTATATGGGAACACAATCTTCAACGTTATGCAATCTTAGATATGATATGCAAATCTTAGATATGATATGCAGTCCTAAAAGATATGGTATGCAATCTTAGATATGATATGCAAATCTTAGATATGATATGCAATCTTAGAAGATATGGTATGCAGTCTTAGATGATATGATTTTGTAATCTTAGAGATTTAATTTGTAGATACCTTTTAATCTTAGCCGTTGATGTAAATTGATCTGTACCGTTGTATTTGGGGAGGCTCAACTATAAATAGAGGCCTCTCCCTTCATTGTAAAACACACTTGAATTTTGAGTAATAAAAATTCTTGAGAGCATTCACTCAAATTTCTCTCTCTTTTGCGTTCTTATTTTCTGTGGCTTGTTGATAAACCGTAAAAGTAACATATTTTAATCCCACATTTAGCTTACTTTTTGATGATTTATTCCTTGATTTGTATAAAAAGGTGCTTGTAATCCTTTCTTTTCATATCTTAGACCCAGGAAAGCACTCGAGGATGAAAAGAACACAAATTAGGCCCAAAACGGAGTAAATGGGCCTTAGCATGAAATTGACATGGCCTGGCCTATATAGCCCGCACGGCTGTGCCTCAACGAACACTTAGAGCACGGCCTCAACTCCGCCTCACACGGCCCTGCCTCACTTTAGAAGTTCGAACACGGTCTGGTCTCAATCCACACGGGCGTGTGACATGGCCGTGCCTCTGTCGCTGGAAAGAGCAATTTCAGTTAGAAAAGGATACTTAGGGAGAAAGAATCGCATTCCAAGAGCCTATATATATCCCCCAAGTACCACCTTTGAAAGGAATCGAAAGCTAGGTCAAGGAGCCAAGCCGAGAAGGTCAGAGTTAGGGAATAACACGAGGATAGCCAGTTGATCCATCCCAAGAAGCCAGAATTATACTCAAGACGGTGGAAATCTCCTTCAATTTCTTCAGGGGGTTTTAGGAATTTCCTATGTTTTGTTTTATCTTTTCTCTTGCGATGTCTTCTTATTCATTATGAACTAAGCCCCTCAGATACCTGGAGAGAATGAAACCTAGACGAATCTTGTTATTTGATTTTTAAGTTATATGATGAATTACTTAGTTTGTTCTTAATTATGTTGCTTAATCTAAATCTAATGTGCTTAGGTGGAGGAGGAATAGCCCCTGCCTAAGAGAAGATCTAACATAATTAAGCGGAGTTGATCGAACGCCTAGAGATAGGGTTACGAGATTTTACCAGATTAGGGTGAAACCTAATATGGGCGTCCATTGATCGATTTACTGCTATCCTGGGGGGTTATTATAAGCGAACGAGAGTTCCACTAATTAACCTAGGGTTAGACGTTATTCACCTCGAGAGAGGGTTTAATATAGGTTAGGGGTCTTACGGATCAAGCTAAGTAAATAGATCATATAATTAAAAGTTAGATAACAAGTGAAGTCTAGGTGGATTCTTCCTCAGGGTATCGTCATAATCAATTGAGTTTTTCTTCTAGTTATTTCCCAATTCATTCTTTTTGTCTTTGCGTCTTTAGCTTAGTAGTCGTTTAGATTAGATCAACTTCACTTTATTTTAGGCTAAATAATAAAAAGAAAGTTAGTACTAATACTTTTAGTTCCTTTGTTCGATAATTCGGTCTTGCCTAAGCTATACTACTGTTCGATAGGTACACTTGCCTTTAATCGTTGTCAGAGTTAGTCTCCAGGTTCAATCATTCTTTTATAAATTTTAAAGCTCTGATTGCAGCGATCAAGTTTTTGGCGCCGTTGCCGGGGAACTAAAATATTAAGAAAACTCTATTTTTATTACTGTAGCCCTAATTTTTATTTTTCGCAATTTATTTTTGTTTTTATTTCTATTTTTACTTTTAGCTGAAATTTTCTTTCTTTCTTTTCCCTAGTAGGTACCTCTAGTTTATGACTAGAAGGAACCCAAGAGGACCTTTGATATTCGACAGTGAAATTGAAGCTACCGCTCGTAGGAATCGTCGGGAAACCAGGCGAGCCCTAGATTACACAGAAAGGGAGGAAGAAGGCAGATCCAATCCTACTGAAGGGATGGAAGAAAACAACCCACCACCACGTGATGTGGGGGAAAATAATGTTCCACGCACAATGTTTGATTACGTGAAACCACATTTGACAGGAGCAGAATCAAGTATTGTTAGGCCTGCCATATTTGCTAACAATTTCGAATTAAAGCCTAACACAATACAAATGATTCAACAGTTTGTTCAATTTGATGGTTTGCAGGACGAAGATCCAAACACGCAGCTAACGTTTTAAAGTTCTGTGATACTTTCAAGATAAATGGCGTTTCTGATGATGCCATACATCTTCGATTATTTCCTTTTTCATTAAGAAATAAAACTAAACAGTGGTTAAACTCGTTACAACGAGGGTCAATCACTACATGGGATCAGATGACCGAAAAGTTTTTAATGAAATATTTTCCACCGGCCAAAACAGCCAAATTACGGAATGATATCTCTTCTTTTGTGCAGATGGATTTAGAGACACTGTACGATGCATGGGAGAGATTTAAGGATCTCTTGAGGAGGTGCCCAGACATGGCCTACCCTTGTGGCTACAAGTCCAAACTTTCTATAACGGTGTAAACCCCTTAACAAGGCAACTGATCGATTCAGCCGCCGGTGGAACCTTGAACAACAAAACTCTAGAAGCAGCCTACTAGTTCATTGAGGAGATGCCACTAAACAATTATCAATGGCAGGCTTCAAGGACTAAACCGACAAAATCAGCAGGAGTTTTCAACGTTGATGCCATGACCATGTTATCAACGCAGATAGAGATGATGAACAAAAAGCTTGACAGCTTATGTTCTTCACAGGCATATCCAGTCATGCAGTGCGACGCAAGTGGAACTGTGGCGAATCCTGAATACCCACCTTACCAACCAGGAGCACAGGACAAACAGATGAACTATATAGGTAATAATTTCCGATCCAATAATAATTCTTATAGTAACACTTACAATCCAGGTTGGAGGAACCACCCAAATTTTTTGTGGGGAGGCCAAGGCAATCAAGGAAATCAAAGGCAACAACCTCCTCAGAACTTCCAAAACTTGCCCTATCCACAAGAGAAGAAACCAACTCTCGAGGAGATGATGGCAAAATTCTCGGCAGGCACAGAGAAACATATACAAGAAACTGATAGAGCAATTAAGAGCAACGAGAGTCGAATTGATGAAATTGCTAAGTCGGTCAAGGAAGTGACTAACCCAGTAGAGCAAATCGCAAAGCTGATGTCAGAACGACCACAAGGACGTCTACCAAGTAATACTGAGATTAATCCCAAGGAGAAAATTCAAGCCATCACAGCTCAGGATATTAAGGGGTTAGAAGAACCCAATTTAACGCCAGAAAATAAGGTAGACAAAGGTAAAGTAGAGGTAACACAGGAAAAGCCAAAACCGATAATTAAAGAATACCAACCTCGTATTATCTCGAAGCAATAAAAAGAGACGACTTAGAGGAACAGTTCGGTAAGTTTCTTAAACTCTAAAGAAATTACATATTAACTTACCTCTTCCTGAAGCTCTTTTTCAGATGCCAGACTCGAGAAAATTTTTAAAACAGCTCTTGACCAACAAATGCAAAATAGATGAAGAGTACCATGTGGAACTAAACGCAACATGTTCGGCGATACTACAGAATAGACTACCTCAGAAACTAAAAGATCCAGGGAGTTTTACAATTCCATGTTTAATTGGTAGTCTAAATATTGATAGTGCATTAGCTGATCTAGGAGCAAGCATAAATGTCATGCCTTATTCACTGTTTAAACGACTAGGTCTAGGGAAGCCCAAACAAACTAGGATGAGCATTCAATTAGCTGATAAAACTATTAGAATTCCTAGGGGCATTATCCAAGATGTTCTTGTAAAAATCGATAAATTTGTTTTCCCAGTAGACTTTGTTATCTTAGACATGGATGAGGATAATTCAATCCCATTAATTTTAGGAAGGCCTTTTCAAGCAACTGCCAAGACAAAAATTGATGTTGCCACAGGCAAACTCATACTTCGTGTAGGAGATGAATCGATCAAACTTCAAGCTCTCAACTCGGCCTGGACAACAGTTGATGAAGGTAAGAAAGTCAATTCAATTGATAATCGACTTGTTCAATCTTCATTGCAGGAAACACCACAAGACCTAAAGCCTGAGCCACAAGACAAAAAAAAAGAGTCACACAAGGAACAAATCCTTAGGTTCGACAATTTAGAAGAGCAGAAGACACAGGTCAAAGAAAAACCACACGAAGTAAAACCCAAGAAACTACTTGAAGAGCTCGTGGGAACATCAAATCATTTCAAAATAGGTGATCAGGTATTGGTAGACAAAGCCGACCCGCACAACGCTTCAACAAAAACAAGAGCAAAGGGAGAAATAAATCTCAAGATACACGATATCTTTTCACACAGAATAGTTGAGGCAAGCAATCCAATATGTGACAATTTCGAGGTAAACGCTTCTCGACTTCAACTTTCTTGTGAAAAGAAAACTGTGAGCAGGAGAGAAGATATTCGACCTTTAAACCTCCCTAAAATTTTCAAACACAAGGAAAGTCTAGCTTACGACTATAAACGAGCGCTTCTCGGGAGGCAACCCGAGCACTAACCTTATTCTTTTTCGCAATTATTTTCCTTCTCTTTTCCTTTTTCTTTTCTTTTTCCTTTTCTTTTAAAACTAACCAAAAGGGCAGAATTCCAGGCTACACGGCCTTACACACGGCTGTGTCCGTGGCCGTGTGGACCACTTGAACCGCCACACTGATAGGGCAGAGGCCGTGCAAGTTAGTCCAACCACCCCCAGCGTCACGAATCCAACCACCCTCCCCACGGGCATCGACAGAAAGAGCAAGGTCGTGCCTTAAACCGTGTGAGGCTACTGACTTCCACACCACGGGCAGAACACGCCCGTGCCTACAAACCGTGTGAAGCTACTGACTTGACAAACATGGGCGTGCAGATCCGAAGCACGGGCATGGGGTGACAAACACACACCACAACACGACCGTACGAGGTGGCCGTGTAAATCAACACACCCTGGGACCACGGCCGTGGGGGAGCACCAAATTTGATCATCTATTTAAACCCCTCACCTTTTCCCCTTCCCTCCATCTGATTTCTTCTTTATTTTCTTTCCTTTTCACTCTTCTCTATCTCAGACTCTCCAAGACTCTAGATCCTTGAGCAAATCAACACCATGTCGAAGAAGCGAAAGAAGCTAAGCATAGACTCCTTAACAAAGAACGATTAACATGAATTCATGCCGGCAGCTTCGTCTCAACACCAACCCAAGGGTCTTTGAGACCAATTTATTTTTCTTTTTCGTTTATCTTCTTCTTTATTTTCCTTATCTAAGCTTCTCAACTGCTCTTTTCACTTACTTTTCTTTTAGTTTCTTAGTGTCAGGTTCTCCAGGCTGCTAGGGAATCACGCCAACCACTACAATGACTACACCACTCTCACCACCGCAACCACCTTCACAACCCTAGGAGTCACACCCACCTTGCGAACCATCCTCCAATAAGGACTCTCCGGTCCATTCTTCTTTTCTTTTGTTTTCGTTTTCCTTCTTAGTCTCCTTTCCTTTTTCTTTATTATTTTTAATCTTATATTTAGTTTAATTTAACTATGTCTTAATAACCCCTGGCTAATCCTTCACGAGTTCCCCAATTTCTTCATCTAGCGCAGAGCTCGGGAACCAACACCACCACCATACCGACGCCTTCGCCATAGGTACCCCATCCTCCACCAAACCCGCCCAAGAATACAGGGAGTACCTCTCACCCTCACTTTTGATTTCTATAAAAATATCTATCTTTGTACATTGAGGGCAATGTACATCTTAAGTGTGGGGGGTAAAATATACCTAACTTTTTGCATTATTCTCAAATCCCTGAGGGTAAAAGTGGAATAAAAATACCAAACTTTTTTCATTATTCTCAAATCCCCGATTTAGTCTTGCTTTTATGCAAAGTTGTCATATTACTAATTAAGATGAAAATTCTGATGATTTATGATGATTATTGACATGTTTTAGAATAAGTCATAGTTAATTGTACATTGATATTTAATTTGAGGAATACTAGAGAATCGAGCATGATAAGTCTATTTTTCAGAAATAAACATTTTGATAGGTTGTTGACCTAAATTTGAATACTACCTTGAAATTTAAAATTCATAAGGATGATGTCAAAACACCCATAATTTTTGTGAGTGTTTGAACCTTTTAGAGCATACATTCTTTTTCGTACTCATTTTTTGATTATGAGTGTGTCAACTATGAACTGTTATTCTAGAATTTGCCTCGTTTATACATGTTGAGACCACAGTTATGATTTAATATACCGAGATGATAAAGGCACCTAGGTTTTAACCCACTAACTCCACTAAATATCCTACCTTCACAATTAACCCCTAGTGAACCCCGTTGATCCTAACAAACCCTTTTTATTGACTCACCCACTAATATTAACCAAAAGCTTTTGTAATTGTTATCACCCTTTCTTTTGACTACCCCTTAATTGAGACTTGGTTTGATCAGTTAACCGAAGTTTATTATTCTGATAGTTAAATTTATCATGTATTTTTTAGTTTGTTTTTTTTTAAAAAAAATCCAAGTTATTCAATATTAGTAGTATGAAAAAAGAGCTTACACAATCAAAGACTATTTTCAAAAGAAAAGCTCGTATTAGTAGGATTATTACTTTTTAGTTAATGAAATTTCGGAAAAGTTTTAGGTAGGTACTTGTCAATTCAATCTCGATTCTAACCCTCTAATTTTAGCCTGTGACCACACCTTTTACCCTAGCCCCGTTACAACCCTAACAAAGACCTTTTGATCTGTTTATCATCTCATATTACAGTGGTGGAGATTTGATTTTCAGGCAAGCCTATGGGATTAACTTTTCAGGTTCGACTTATGAGCAATTTTTTCCTGAACCTTAAACACTTTAGAGTGATTTGAGTGAATCCTTAGTGAGGACATCAATCCTTGTCGGTTTTGAATTGAAAAGGTAGTCATTTAAATAAAGGAAGACACTTATGTTTTCAAGGTACAAAACCATGGCTTATCTCGTTTAAATCTTTAGGACTCTTTGAATTGAATTATCCATGTATGAATTATCTATGAATTATGATATAGCATTGTTGATAAGAATTGCAGATCATGGAAAGTTCGGTTTAATTGTAAGTTGAGAATTTTGCTTGAGGACAAGCAAAAGCTTAAGTGTGCGGGTAATTGATAAACCGTAAAAGTAACATATTTTAATCCCACATTTAGCTTACTTTTTGATGATTTATTCCTTGATTTGTATAAAAAGGTGCTTGTAATCCTTTCTTTTCATATCTTAGACCCAGGAAAGCATTCGAAGATGAAAAGAACACAAATTGGGCCCAAAACAGAGTAAATGGGCCTTAGCATGAAATTGACACGGCCTAGCCCACAGACCGCACTGCCGTGCCTCGATGAACACTTAGAGCACGGCCTCAACTCTGCCTCACACGGCCCTGCCTCACTTTAGAAGTCTGAACACGGTCTGGTCTCAATCCACACAGGCGTGTGACATGGCCGTGCCTCTGTCGCTGGAAAGAGCAATTTCAGTTAGAAAAGGATACTTAGGGAGAAAAAATCGCATTCCAAGAGCCTATATATATCCCCCAAGTACCACCTTTGAAAGGCATCAAAAGCTAGTCCAAGGAGCCAAGCCGAGAAGGTCAGAGTTAGGGAATAACACGAGGATAGCTAGTTGATCCATCCCAAGAAGCCGAAATTATACTCAAGACGACAGAATTCTCCTCCAATTTCTTCAGGGGTTTTTAGGAATTTCCTATGTTTTGTTTTATCTTTTCTCTTGCGATGTCTTCTTTATTCATTATGAACTATGCCCCTCAGATACCTGAAGGGGATGAAACCTAGACGAATCTTGTTATTTGATTTTTAAGTTATATGATGAATTACTTAGTTTGTTCTTAATTATGTTGCTTAATCCAAATCTAATGTGCTTAGGTGGAGGAGGAATAGACCCTGCCTAAGAGAAGATCTAACATAATTAAGCGGAGTTGATCGAACGCCTAGAGATAGGGTTACGAGATTTTACCGGATTAGGGTGAAACCTAATATGGGAGTCCATTGATCGATTTACTGCTCTCCTGAGGGGTTATTATAAGCGAACGAGGGTTCCACTAATTAACCTAGGGTTAGACGTTATTCGCCTCGAGAGAGGGTTTAATATAGGTTAGGGAGTCTTACGGATCAAGCTAAGTAAATAGATCATATAATTAAAAGTTAGATAACAAGTGAAGTCTAGGTGGATTCTTCCTAAGGGTATAGTCATAATCACCTAAGTTTTTCTTCTAGTTATTTCCCAATTCATTCTTTTTGTCTTTGCGTCTTTAGCTTAGTAGTCGTTTAGATTAGATCAACTTCACTTTATTTTAGGATAAATAATAAAAAGGAAGTTAGTATTAATACTTTTAGTTCCTTTGGATTCGATAATTCGGTCTTGCCTAAGCTATACTACTGTTCGATAGGTACACTTGCCTTTAATCATTGTCAGAGTTAGTCTCCAGGTTCGATCATTCTTTTATAAATTTTAAAGCTCTGATTGCAGCGATCACTTGTTCATATTTTGTTCTTCACTCGTCTTCGTTTCTTTTTGAGTTGCTTCCGTTCGAGTTAGATTTTGGTGGAGGAATTTCGTTGAATCCTCATATTACAGGAGTTAGGTTGACTAATGTGTTTTTTAACTTTTTTCTTATTTATCCATTTAATTGCTTAATCATTATTTATTCGTTTATTTTAATTATTTTAAACTTGTTTGTCTTTTTTTGCTTTTCCCTATTTACGTTAAATTGTTTTTTTACATATATTATTATTTTTATTTGTTATATATTATCTGTATATTATATATTATTTAACTTTAATCATATTATGTATTATTTGAAAATTTGTATGTTGTACATCATCTAAATTGTTTTATTATTAAGGCAAAATTTTCTATATATTATTTATTTTGTATATATGTATATATTAACTATTTTAGATTTCGCCATATTTTTTATTTTTTTAACGATTTTTTTTAATATCCCTTTATTGTTTTGCGTATATCATTTATCTTATATTTTATTTTTATACTTGGGCTTGTATGTAAAAATCTTGTATTCATTTATTGTTTTTTTTTTGTATAGATTGTTTTTTTGAATAATTATTGTTACTTTATATCTTTTATACATTTTTTTTATTTATTATTCTTATGTTTGCTTTAGTATAGTCATTTTATTATTTGTACCATTTGTTATTTTACATTATTCTTTCTTTAATTATCTATATTAGTATTAATTGTTAATATGACCTGTAATTTTAGTAAAATGCACTTTTTTTGTAATAGCTTAATGTTACATTTTTTCAAATCTTTGTTTAAAAAAATGTCTATCTCCTTTAATTACCGCATTTTATCCAAAAGTTTTTCTTAAATAAGACAATGTTTTGTGTTTAGAAATTCGGGAAATAGTGCCCTAAGGTGCAGGGTTTCGATTTTCCGTTTGACTAAATAACTAAATATCCTTTTAATGAATTTTGTAAATCATGAGATGATTTTTGTCACGAGGGTTTAAAACATCATGTCCTAACGTGCTGGATGTGATGTTTGCATTCTTTCGGAACGAAGGAATCTCAAGTTCTAACTCAAATTGTTCAAGTTTTTAAGAAATCATGTTTTAGGATCTTTTCAAATTTTTGACATTTGGACAATAACTAATCAATTCGGTGCCAATTTTGGGCGTTACGAGGGTGCTAATCCTTCTTCGTACGTAACCGGATCCCGAACCCGTTTTCTTGAATTTCATAGGCCAAAATCAATGTTTTGAAATAAAACATTTTATAAGGTGATCTGATCACACTTAAGCAAAAAGGGATTGGTGGCGACTCCCATTTTCGTTTTTAAAAAAGGTCGACCCCATTTTTTTTCAAAACAAAAAAAAAAGGTTTCGGCAAAGTATTTATCATATAGTTCAGAAAACAATAACAAGATCCGTCTTAGGTTTCATCACCCTCAGGTATTTGAGGGTTTAGTTCATAATAATAAAAGAATACATCTCAGAAGAAAATATAAAACAAAATATAAGAAAAACCCTAAAACCCCTTGAAGGAATTTGAAGGGAAGATCTCCGTCTTGAGTATAACTCCGGTAAGATCTCCGTCTTGAGTATAACTCCGGCTTCTTGAGATGAATCAACTGGCTTTTTTCGAGTAAATTCCACAATTCTGGCCTCTCTGGCTTGGCTCTTCGGCCTAACTGGACGCCCCCTGAAGCTTAGCCTCTAGGGTGTTTATATAGGCTTTTGGAATGGCTTTCTTTGCCTCTAAGTACCCTATTCCGAGTAAAATTTCTCTTTGTCACGACAGAGACACGCCCATGGCACACGCCCGTGTGAATCATGGCCAGGCTATGGTCGATTCTGTTAAAGAGGCACGGCTGTGTGGTCTTGGGCCCAGGCCGTGCCGATTTCGTATTTTGGCCTATTTACTCCATTTTAGGCCCGTTTCTTATTCTTTTCATCCTCCGGTGCTCTCCTAAGTATAAAACATGAAATTAAAGGATTAAGAGCACCAAATTCCACAATTCAAGGAATAAATCATCCAAAAGTATGCTAAATTTGGGATTAAAATATGTGTATATTACGGTTTATCACCTGTACATGAAAAGATTTACAAGCTGAGGGCATTTTGGTTCGCACAATGGAAATTAATGGAGAAACATCAGTCGAACTAGGGCTAAGGATGATAACCAACCTTAGCATTATAAATAGGCTCATTAAACACTTAAGAAGGGACCTCTTTTGTAACTTAGAATTTTCCTTTCAATTTAGTTTCCAATTGTTAGTTCTTTTTAGACTAATGATTTATTTTCAGTTATTTTTCATTTGTGATTTTAGAGAATCTAATTTGTGGATTTAGCCAAATACTTTGTAGATTTCTGCGTTTCAATCATTTAATAAAATCAAGAACTCTTCTTAAACTCTTATTCTTTATTCGCTTTTCATGTTTATTTTATTTATCAAGTTTACATTGTTTATGTGATCCATGAGCAACTAATCCTCTTATGGGGGATTAACGAGTGGAAGTCTGATTAATTAATTTCCATGTAGGGTTTTGTAGTAGATCAGCTTTTTGGGATAGGAAGAACTTAAACCCTAGGCCTGACAACCCTAGGAAGTTATTTAGGTGGAAATTAACCTAAAATGGGTATTGCCTAAGATGAATCTTGTTATCGTTTACTGAACTATATGATAACTATTTGACTTGTTCTTAATTATGTGTTCTTAATTCTTGTGTTGATATTTCCAGGATATTAATTCAAGTATGATGTGCTTAGGTGGAGGAGCAAAAGTCCCTGCCTAAGAGTAGATCTAGCATAATTAAGCGGAGTTGATCGCGTGCCTACAGATAGGGTAACGAGATTTTGCCGGATTAGGGTGAAACCTAATATGGGAGTCCATAGATCGAGTTAATGCAATTCTAGGGGTTTTAATTAGAAAGAGAAATTAATCAACCTAGGGTTAGACGTTAGTCGCCTCGAGAGAGGGATTAATATAACTTAGGGAATCTTACGGATCAAGTCAAGTGAATAAATCGTCTGGTTCAGAGTTAGATAACAAGTGAAGTCTAGGTGGATTCTTCCTTCGGTGTCGTCTTAATCAATTGGTTTTTCCTTAAGTAATTTTCCCAAGTTCTTTCTCTTTGTCTTTGCATCTTTAGTTTAGTAGTTAATTAATTTAGATTAGATAAATAAATCCCTTTACACTTAGGCTAAATAATAAAAAGAGAGTTAGTATTAGTACTTTTGGTTCCTTTGGGTTCGACATTCCGGTCTTGCCTTAACTATACTACTGTTCGATAGGTGCGCTTGCCTCAAATCATTGTCAGAGTTAGTTTCCAGGTTCGATCATTATTTTTTATAAATTTTAAGACTCGACAGACACGATCAGTGCTCTAACTCAAATGGTAGATGACAACTTTTTCCGTAAACAAGTTTGTACGGGGATGTCCCTAAAGGGGTTTTAAATGTTTTTCTATAGGCCCATAAAGCATCATCTACTTTTACTGCCCAATCTTTCCTATTTGATTCAACTGTTTTCTCTAGGATTCGCTTAAGCTCTCGATTTGCCACTTCCAATTGCCCACTGGTTTGAGGATGATAAGGGGTAGCTGTTCTATGGTGTACTCCATATTTTCTTAAGACTTTATCAAATTGAGCATTGCAAAAGTGAGTGCCCCTATCGCTGATGATTGCTCTGGGTGTTCCAAAATGAGAAAAAAGTTTCTTAAGAAACTTTACTACAGCTCTAGCATCGTTAGTAGGTAAAGCTTGGGCTTCCACCCATTTTGACATGTAATCTACTGCTACTAAGATGTATTTATTTTCGAATGAACTAGGGAACGGACCCATAAAGTCAATACCCCATACATCGAATATCTCACATGATAACATATATGTCTGAGGCATTTCATTGCGTTTAGAAATATTACATGTTCTTTCGCATTTATCACACGAAGCGGCATACCTGTTGGCATCTTTGAAAAGAGTTGGCCAATAAAATCCTGATTCGAGCATTTTGTGTGCTGTCTTAATCCTGCTGTAATGTCCTCTTGAAGGTCCTGAATGGCAATGTTCTAGGATTTTACTTGATTCCACCTTTGTAACGCATCTCTGAATTACTTGATCTGCATATATGCGGAAAAGAAAGGGATCCTCCCAAAAATAGCTTTTATCATCAGCAAAGAATTGCTTCTTTTGATGATGTGTTAACCTTTTTGGTAAGATGTTAGCTGCTAAATAATTCGCAATATCTGCAAACCACAGTACCTCGGAGTTGGTTATAGAAAAGAGTTGATCCTCGGGGAACGAGTCATTTATCTCACTCTCGTCAAGCTCTTCGATATGTGGGTTCTCAAGCCTGGAGAGGTGATCTGTTGCAAGGTTTTCAGCTCCCTTCTTATCCTATATTTCCAAATCAAATTCCTGTAAGAGTAAGATCCATCGTATGAGTCAAGGTTTTGCATCAGGTTTAGTTAAGAGGTAACGAAGAGCTGAATGGTCAGTGTAAACGACAACTTTAGATAATATCAGATACTGTCTAAATTTGTCAAATGCAAAAACTACAGCTAGCAATTCTTTCTCTGTGGTGGTGTAGTTTTCTTGTGCAGGTGTCAATATTCTGCTAGAATAATAAATTGGCTGAAAATGCTTGTTTCGTCGCTGTCCCAAAACTGCACCTACTGCAAAATCACTCGCATCACACATTAGTTCAAAAGGTAGATTCCAATTAGGTGCAATTATAATCAGAGCATTTATTAGTTTATCTTTGAGGATATTAAATGCATCTAAACATTCCTGATCAAAATTGAAAGGAACATCTTTTTCTAGTAATCTCGTTAAAGGCTTAGCTATTTTAGAGAAATCTTTAATGAATCTTCTATAAAATCCTGCATGTCCTAAAAAGCTTCTAATAGCCTTGACTGAACTAGGGGGAGGTAATTTTTCTATGGTTTCATTCTTTGCTTTATCTACCTCAATCCCTTTACTAGAAATCTTATGTCCTAACACAATCCCCTCTCTAACCATAAAGTGACATTTTTCCCAATTTAAGATGAGTTTCGTTTCCTCACATCTTATTAGAACTCGTTCTAAATTTTAAGGCAAAGGTGGAAAGAATTACCGAATACCGAGAAGTCGTCCATAAATACCTCCATAATGTCTTCCACAAGTTCATCAAAGATGGCCAGCATGCAGCGCTGAAAGGTAGCAGGAGCATTACATAATACAAAAGGCATTCTATGATAAGCAAACGTACCGTAAGGACATGTAAATGTTGTCTTTTCTTGATCTTTAGGAGCTATTGGGATTTGGAAGTAGCCGGAGAGTCCGTCCAAGAAGCAGTAGTATATATGCCTAGATAATCTTTCTAACATCTGATCAATAAAGGGTAAAGGGAAGTGATCTTTTTTGGTTGCGTCATTCAGCTTCCTATAGTGAATATAGACTCTCCAACCTGTGACTGTTCTTGTAGGAATCAATTAATTCTTTTCGTTGGCTACAACAGTCATGCCTCCTTTCTTTGGAACTACCTGCACAGGACTTACCCAAGTTGAAACACCCCAAACCCGGCCCACGAGCCTTGACCGGATCTGGTATGTTCCTCGATGTAAACCGGTTCAAAATTCTTTTGTTACTTAGGAAAAACTTGTGTGTTTTGAAAGAAAGATTGTTTTGGGTTGGGCTTGAATTGAAAACAAGTCTATTTTAAAAATCTTTTACTTAGGTGACAAACCTTTATAGTTAAATTTAAAATAAATGTACATAATCTTTTAATAAAACAGAAAATAAATTAGTTCACTATGGCCTTATTACATCAAATAATTCCCAAAATTAAATTAAAGTACTTAATTAACTTAAAAGTCCAAAATAGTAAAAATTTTCCTTACTGTGCATGGCCACCTTTAAGCTCCTGCCGACCCGGTCCATTACTGCTCATCACCTGAAAAAAATATTCCCCAACGGGGTGTGTCAAACAGACTCAATGTGTAACCAACACTAAATCCAAACAAATTCAGGCATATTATACATATCACATTCACATAACAAGTAAAGATAATGATGCAAACCCGAAACCCAAGCCTAGTTAGCCATCCGCTACACTTCCCCGTACCAACCTGCACATCGTGGGGACTACTAAGTCAACCCTCCATCCGCTACACACCATCGAAGGCAGCCGCTGCAGTCGACGTGCTCATCGCCCTTATAAAATTCGTGGTCTTAGGTCACCACATTCAGATTTCGTGGTCTTAGGTCACCACATTCAGATATCGCGGTCTTAGGTCACCGCATTCAGATATCGCGGTCTTAGGTCACCGCATTCAGATAGTGTGGTCTTAGGTCACCACATTCACTTCCCCTTTTCAATAACCCATATGCCCCATATTATACATAGTATGCATTAATCATGCCAAATTTCACATTCTTATATTTATTCACATGTTAAATGTAACATATTTCATATTCCTAGTAGGAGTAGGAAACGTACCTGAGTACTTTGTACCATAACATGGTACCTTAGCCACATTCTTACACTTTCATATTCTTAATATCACATATATATATTTATTAAACATGCCATAAAACTTATTGAGAAATAGTGTGGGGTACACACCTGATTCGCTTACGGTTTCCAATCCAAATCCCGAAAAGCTTGATCTAATGCCTTAGATCTTAAATCTCTACATTTAATCAATCATTTAATACTTAGTAAAGAGCCATTCGGCCATAAATCCAAATCCTAGTAGGATTAGTACACTAAAACTTACCTTGGTATCGAATTGACTATAGTCAAATCCCAAAAACTTGTTGTACTCCTTTTTGCATTCGGCCAAACATTAAATCATATCATAGGTTAGTTTCAGCTTTTAAACAAAGTCGGAAATAGATCTAGATATCCAAAATAGGCCTTGGCCGAATGCTATAGACACTTACCTTGTGGATTTTAAATCCCGAAACTCACCGAATAACTAGGGAACACGCGGCCTATGGTGTACCTTCGGGAAAAGAACTTCTCCTTCCTTGTAGTCGACACTGGGCCAAATCCCGAAACTTTTCTTCCATGATTCGGCCAGGATCAATAATAGGAATTAGTCCCTAAATTTTGATAAGTCTACAATATAAAAGAACGGAAACCAAACTTGGATCTTACCCTTATTTGAAAGAATCGATTGCACCTTCACTTCAACCTTCAGAGATTCGGCTATGGCTAAATGATGCTCTCACAACTTTCGGCTTTTGGAGGGATTAGAAAGAAAAGAGAAGGAAGAATAAAGATGGAGGTTTCGGCTAGAACACAAGGTATTTCGGCTTGGCAAAATTAAAAGAAGAAGAAGATTTGGTGAAGAGAATTCGGCAGATGCTTCCAAAGAACAGAAAATAATGCAGAATGGCCTCACTTTTCGTTTTATAGCCGAATTTACTAACTTAGAATCCCTTACTTGGCCACCACTCTTCTATTTGATAGCTTTATCCTTTTAATTATCACAAAATAAAAGAATTTAATCCAACCATTATCTCTTGAAAATAATGATAAATAAATCACTTATTTATCCATCATTTAGCCGAATTTTAAAGAGAATAAAACTCCTCTTTTAAGAGCCTTAATGCCGTCCACCTCTCTGCTTCTGGAAGCAAAAATAAAACTTCTTTTATTTGCTTCCCAAGTGACTCGAACCCTGGCCCAAATACACAAGCTTGTGGCGTCACTTGTTGGGCTTTTAAGTGGTGCCTTCAAGCCACTTTGACAAGCCTGTTTGTGTGTCAAATTCCTCCTATTAATTTTCTTAAGGCCACATTGCCTTAGTTTCCTCTTTTTAAACTTTAAAACTTGACATTTCCTTACATTTCCAAGTTTCCAAAAATTTTCGTTTGCCTCCTTTAAACTTAACATTTCCTTACATTTCCAAGTTTCCAGAAATGTTCACTTTCCTCTTTTGAATCATTTCCAAATCATTTCCTTACATTTCTTAGTTTCCAAAAATGTTCACTTTCCTCTTTTAAACTTAACATTTCCATACATTTCCAGGTTTCCAAAAATGTTCAAAATACATTCATAACACATAAGACATGTCATTTCGTACAATTAAACCGAAAATGTATAGTCCCTTTTTAGGATGTTACAGTTCTACCCTCCTTAAAAATAATTTCGTCCTCGAAATTACTTACTAACGAGCAATCGTACGGTCTAACTCACCGCACTACTCTACAGCTGCGCACTCTGATCTTAATAATACTATCACACCTCCTAGGCACAGTCTTTAAGTTCACATCCAAGGTTTCAAGCACTTCACTAGCAACCCAAAAATGAACTATCTCTAAAGCAATAAATAATATTCCGAAACAAGGAACTTATTCGCTATCATATCCTTGGTTGTCTCGCATTCGAACCTTCAGCTCCTCTGCCGGATGTTCCATGACCTCGGCCAGAACCATTTCCTCCATGGTTTGGACCGCGAACCTTCGTTGCCTGAGGGCAATTCTTAACCAAATGAGCCTTAGACTTACATCTAAAACATTCCCGATCTCGGTTCCAGCACTCGCCAACATGATACCTTCCACACTGAGCACACGGACGGTCCAGATTTCCAGTAGTTGGCTTAAAAAAAACACGAGCAGAATTCTCAACCTTCGGTCTTTTCTGAAGACTCTCAGACAATTCTGACGGTCCAAAACTCCTCTTATCCCGTCTATGACGACCACGTCCCTTAGAACTCATTTCTAACGTCGCGATTAAGAAGTTTTATGTATTAAAGATTTTGTTTCACTGATTAACCGCGAACAGTTTTATGGAAAGAATTTTAGGAGCGGTTCTTTCGTATTCATACATGCACACAGTCTTTACATTCATACATTCATCAATCAATTATGAACTTTCGTTCATTCAGAGAAATGTTGTAGTTTTCATTGTTGTTGTTTTTCCACTACCCAGGGGTATTTTCGTAATTTGCCCTACAGGGGTATTTTCGTAATTTTTCAAAAGAAAAAGTTCCTTGGTGATTTTGTCAAAAAGTATTTTGGAATTTTTAAATTCCCGGGGCATTTTGGAAAATTTTGAAATCCGGGGGTATTTCGGTAATTTTGAAACTCGAGGGTATTTTGGTAATAAACTAGGGTAAATTTGTAAAGTTTAATAATTCAAGGGTATTTCAAAATTTACAAAACTTGAGGGTTCTTTTTGAGAATTTTTTTCCAAATCGGTGATGTTGCAAAAATTTTGAGAATTCGGGGTCATTTTGGTAATTGTGGTAAATCAGGGGTAATTTCATAAATTTCTCAAATTGGGTATTTTGGCTTTTCAAAACTAGGGGGTTGTTTTTGAGAATTTGCTTTCCAAATCGTTGATGCTGCAAAAATTTTGAAGATCGGGGGTCACTCTGGAAATTTTGTAACTCGGGGGTATTTCGGTAATTTTGTAAATCAAGAATATTTCAGAAAAATTTTATGGAGTAGCTTTTATATACCAAAAGGGTAATTTAGTAATTTTAAAACTAGGGTTTTTTATGAAAATACGGCTAGTTCCCTTTCGGGTTTTAGTTAGGGTTTAGCCCATGAATAAGTCCTCTTGGTTAGGGTGAACCGAAGCTACGCACCAGGTAGGATTCGAGTGGAGAGGAGGTGAGTCACGCGGACTGCTTAAATACCAAGCTCCCACCGAATACCAATCCTAGACATGCGCACAATGGTTGCCACACCCTAACTCGGCGACTTAGACACAGGTTTGTTTATTTAAACAATTAAGTCTTATGTAATTTGTTGGGGTAAACTAGTCCTAGGGTTCAAATACTTATCATGCTAATCTACGTTCCATTCCAGTTCTACCCTTCTATACATCACAATATAATCACACAAAAGATAGGGGTACTTACCTGGTGGACTGCGGGTCAGAGACTTAGGTGCCATGCCAGAAAAACCCTGCTTATCTTCAAAAACTCATTTGGGCTCGATTCGAAAATGTTTTGGGCCTTAAACCCCAGGCCGAGGGTTTGAAACTGGGCTCTGATACCAAATTGAAACACCCCAAACCCGGCCCACGAGCCTTGACCGGATCTGGTATGTTCCTCGATGTAAACCGGTTCAAAATTCTTTTGTTACTTAGGAAAAACTTGTGTGTTTTGAAAGAAAGATTGTTTTGGATTGGGCTTGAATTGAAAACAAGTCTATTTTAAAAATCTTTTACTTAGGTGACAAACCTTTAGTTAAATTTAAAATAAATGTACTTAATCTTTTAATAAAACAGAAAATAAATTAGTTCACTATGGCCTTATTACATCAAATAATTCCCAAAATTAAATGGAAGTACTTAATTAACTTAAAAGTCCCAAATAGTAAAAATTTTCCTTACTGTGCATGGCCACCTTTAAGCTCCTGCCGACCCGGTCCATTACTGCTCATCACCTGAAAAAAATATTCCCCAACGGGGTGAGTCAAACAGACTCAATGTGTAACCAACACTAAATCCAAACAAATTCAGGCATATTATACATATCACATTCACATAACAAGTAAAGATAATGATGCAAACCCGAAACCCAAGCCTAGTTAGCCATCCGCTACACTTCCCCGTACCAACCTGCACACCGTGGGGACTACTAAGTCAACCCTCCATCCGCTACACACCATCGAAGGCAGCCGCTGCAGTCGACGTGCTCATCGCCCTTATAAAATTCGTGGTCTTAGGTCACCACATTCAGATTTCGTGGTCTTAGGTCACCACATTCAGATATCGCGGTCTTAGGTCACCGCATTCAGATATCGCGGTCTTAGGTCACCGTATTCAGATAGCGTGGTCTTAGGTCACCACATTCACTTCCCCTTTTCAATAACCCATATGCCCCATATTATACATAGTATGCATTAATCATGCCAAATTTCACATTCTTATCTTTATTCACATGTTAAATGTAACATATTTCATATTCCTCGTAGGAGTAGGAAACGTACCTGAGTACTTTGTACCATAACATGGTACCTTAGCCACATTCTTACACTTTCATATTCTTAATATCACATATATATATATATATTTATTAAACATGCCATAAAACTTATTGAGAAATAGTGTGGGGTACACACCTGATTCGCTTACGGTTTCCAATCCAAATCCTGAAAAGCTTGATCTAATGCCTTAGATCTTAAATCTCTACATTTAATCAATCATTTAATACTTAGTAAAGAGCCATTCGGCCATAAATCCAAATCCTAGTAGGATTAGTACACTAAAACTTACCTTGGTATCGAATTGACTATAGTCAAATCCCGAAAACTTGTTGTACTCCTTCTTGCATTCGACCAAACATTAAATCATATCATAGGTTAGTTTCAGCTTTTAAACAAAGTCGGAAATAGATCTAGATATCCAAAATAGGCCTTGGCCGAATGCTATAGACACTTACCTTGTGGATTTTAAATCCCGAAACTCACCGAATAACTAGGGAACACGCGGCCTATGATGTACCTTCGGGAAAAGAACTTCTCCTTCCTTGTAGTCGACACTGGGCCAAATCCCGAAACTTTTCTTCCATGATTCGGCCAGGATCAATAATAGGAATTAGTCCCTAAATTTCGATAAGTCTACAATATAAAAGAATGGAAACCAAACTTGGATCTTACCCTTATTTGAAGGAATCGATTGCACCTTCACTTCAACCTTCAGAGATTCGGCTATGGCTAAATGATGCTCTCACAACTTTCGGCTTTTGGAGGGATTAGAAAGAAAAGAGAAGGAAGAATAAAGATGGAGGATTCGGCTAGAACACAAGGTATTCCGGCTTGGCAAAATTAAAAGAAGAAGAAGATTTGGTGAAGAGAATTCGGCAGAGGCTTCCAAAGAACAGAAAATAATGCAGAATGGCCTCACTTTTCGTTTTATAGCCGAATTTACTAACTTAGAATCCCTTACTTGGCCACCACTCTTCTATTTGATAGCTTTATCCTTTTAATTATCACAAAATAAAAGAATTTAATCCAACCATTATCTCTTGAAAATAATGATAAATAAATCCCTTATTTATCCATCATTTAGCCGAATTTTAAAGAGAATAAAACTCCTCTTTTAAGAGCCTTAATGCCGTCCACCTCTCTGCTTCTGGAAGCAAAAATAAAACTTCTTTTATTTGCTTCCCAAGTGACTCGAACCCTGGCCCAAATACACAAGCTTGTGGCGTCACTTGCTGGGCTTTTAAGTGGTGCCTTCAAGCCACTTTGACAAGCCTGTTTGTGTGTCAAATTCCTCCTATTAATTTTCTTAAGGCCACCTTACCTTAGTTTCCTCTTTTTAAACTTTAAAACTTGACATTTCCTTACATTTCCAAGTTTCCAAAAATTTCCGTTTGCCTCCTTTAAACTTAACATTTCCTTACATTTCCAAGTTTCCAGAAATGTTCACTTTCCTCTTTTGAATCATTTCCAAATCATTTCCTTACATTTCTTAGTTTCCAAAAATGTTCACTTTCCTCTTTTAAACTTAACATTTCCATACATTTCCAGGTTTCCAAAAATGTTCAAAATACATTCATAACACATAAGACATGTCATTTCGTACAATTAAACCGAAAATGCATAGGCCCTTTTTAGGATGTTACACAAGTGCTGTCAGAAATAGGATAAATTATTCTTGCATCTAGAAGTTTAATTACCTCAGCTTTGAAAACTTCTTTCATATCGGGGTTCAAACGTCTCTGAGGTTGCACACACGGTTTATACTCATCTTCCATTAAAATTTTGTGGGTGCAGAATGATGGGCTTAATCCTTTAATGTCTGACATTTTCCACGCTATGGCTTTTTTATGTTTTTTTAGTACCCTTAGCAAATCCTCTTTCTCCTTGGGTCCTAGTTCTGAAGAGATTATTACTTGAAGCTTAGAATTTTTCCTGAGGAATGCGTATTCCAAATGTTTTGGCAATTGTTTTAGTTCTAATTTGGGCGGCTCATCAATAGAGGGTTTCTGTTTTAGTTCGTCATTGATCTCGATGTCTTCTATTTCTGTTTGTCTAGAGGATGATGCATTGGGATTCACTTCATCGATATCATAATCTTTCCCCTCACCTTGTGAAAGACACAGTTCCATCGTGTCGCTGTGCATGATTTCTTGTAAAGATTCTTGAAAAATGTGATTAGTGGCATCGACAAAGTAACAAGAATCGTCTTGTTCTTTATAATATCGCATGGCATCATAAATTTGGAAAACAATTTCCTCATCGCCTACCCTTAGTGCAAGTTTACCATCACCAACATCAATGACAGCCCTAGCAGTAGCTAGAAAGGGTCGTCCCAGAATTAAAGGTACCTCTACGTCCTCATTCATGTCAAGCACAACAAAGTCAACAGGAAATATAAATTTATCGACTTTTACCAGAACATCTTCGATAATTCCCCTAGGATACTTAATTGATCTGTCAGCTAACTGAATACTCATCCTAGTGGGTTTTGGTTCCCCGAGACCAAGTTGCTTAAACCTTTTATAAGGCATTAGATTAATACTGGAACCTAAATCAGCTAGTGCTTTCTCTATGTTCAAACTACCAATTAAACAGGGAATAGTGAAACTTCCTGGATCTTTCAGTTTGGTTGGCAGCTTGTTTTGGATTATAGCTGAGCATTCTTCATTAAGTTCCACTGTTGAAATTTCCTCGAACTTCCTCTTATTTGTTAGAAGCTCCTTTAAGAATTTTGCATATGTTGGCATCTACAAAATAGCTTCAACAAATGGTAAGTTAATGTGTAACTGTTTGAAAAGTTTAAGAAATTTACCATATTGTGCTTCTAAGCGATCTTTCTTCAACTTCACCGAATATGGGATTGTTGGTTTAATTTCCTCACGGGTCGGGGTTAACTTTGCCTTATCGGTTTCATGTGATATCTCCTTTTTCATTTCGATTAGCTCCCTTCCACTTCTTAGCGTCACTGCCTTTACTTGCTCTGTTTCCCTTGGTAAGCTTTCTGATCGTATTTCAGAAATCTGCTTAGCAAGTTTCTCTCACTAATTCTCGATCCTTTGAATCGATGCTTGTTGATTTTTAAGGGTTGTCTCGGTATTCTGAACACGTGTTTCTGTGGCTGCTATGAATTTTGTTAGCATCTCTTCGAGGTTTGGCATCTTTTCTTGTGTGTAGGGCTGTTGTTGGAAGTTTTGGGATGGTTGTTGTCTTTGATTTCCTTGGCCACCCCCTGAGAAATTGGGGTAGTTCTTTCAACCTGTATTATAAGTATTACTATTAGGGTTATTGCTAGATCGGAAATTGTTACCCATATAGTTCATTTGTTCGCTCTCTATGCCCTATCCGTAGGTTGGGTACTCAGGATTCACCACGCCTTCACATGCGTCGCACTGCATAACTGGATGTGCCTGCGAAGAACCATATAAACCATCAAATTTTTTATGTAGCAACTCTACCTTATTTGATAACATGGTTACTGCATCAAGGTTGAAAACTCTGGCTGCTTTGGCTGGCCTTGTCCTTGTAACTTGCCACTGATAGTTATTCATGACATCCCCCCTATAAACTCGTAGGCTGCTTTAGGAGTTTTGTTATTCAGGGTTCCACCGACGGCTGAATCGATTAGTTGCCTTGTTGAAGGGTTCACACCATTGTAGAAAGTTTGGACCTGTAGCCATAATGGTAAGCCGTGGTATGGGCACCTCCTCAACAAATCCTTGTATCTCTCCCATGCGTCGTAAAGTGTCTCTAAATCCATCTGGACAAAAGAAGAGATATCATTCCTTAACTTGGCCATTTTGGCCAGCGGAAAATATTTTAATAAAAATTTTTTGGTCATTTGATCTCATGTAGTGATTGATCCTCGTGGAAGAGAATGCAACCACTGTTTGGCTTTATTTCTGAGAGAAAAGGGAAATAACCGAAGACAGATGGCATCATTAGAAACGCCATTTATTTTAAAGGTGTCACAGAATTCTAGAAAATTTGCTAAGTGTGTGTTAGGATCCTCATCCTACAAACCATCAAACTGAACAAACTGTTGTATCATCTGTATAGTGTTAGGTTTCAATTCAAAATTATTTGCAGCAATAGTAGGCCTAACAATACTTGACTCAGTTCCTGTTAAACTAGGTTTAGCATAATCATACATAGTTCGAGGAGCATGATGTTCGACCGTCTCTGGAGGTGGCGGATTGTATTCAGCCATCTCTTTTGCAGTGTTAATTTCAGCTTCTTTCCCTTCTTCTATATAGTTTAAGCTTCGCCTTATTTCTCTGTGATTTCTGTGAACGGTACCTTCAATATCTGTAACACCCCAAACCCAGTCTAGACGTTACGACCGGATCTAGCATGTCACATGGGAGGGTTGATAAAGAAACTTACGTGTTTGTTAATCCTCAAGTTTTGTTGTTTATGGAAATCCATCTTGTTTTGTGGTTCTCTTGAAAAAAACATTAGGGTTGCTGTTTTCAATGACTTGGTTTATAAATAATCAGGTTCGGTGACTTTCAGAAAAAAAAAGTTGTTTCGAAAAGAGATTTAGAAAGTTGGAAAAAATAACTAAGAGATTGTTTAGAAAAGTTGTTCGTTGAAAATGTTGCGTTTCTAAAAACATTCTGTGTTTCGTTGTTTGTTATAAAATCTCGATTTACTCAATGTCCATTTTAGAAAAGTTAGGATTAATTGAAAACTGCCATTGTTATGGAAATCGAATTTGAATATTTGCAAAAACGTGATATTTTAAAAACAGTTATTAATGTTTAGGAAAACCCCGTATTGAACGTTTAATATAAGATAGCAGCCGAATAAAAAAAAGTTAAAAAAGAAACAAAATCCCAGAGGTCTTATTACAGAACATAAGCCCAAATTAAAATGAAATTTAAAAGTAAAACTTAATTTACTGAAGTAACGACATATGGCCACCACAGAGTCCACCTCGGATCCAAATCCTCAAGCTAGGGATTACCTGCAAGATTTAAGTAGAGGGGTGAGTTACGGGAACTCAATGTGTAATCCCCTAAACGAACATTAACTGGGCCCGAGCCCGATCAAACACAATCTGGGCCTTAGCTCTTATTAAACAATCTGGGCCTGAGCCCTATTATCATGGTATAGCAGATAATGAATGCAATGCAACATAGCCCAACCTAGTAAACCATCCGCTACACACCACCCATTCCAGCCAAAACACACCAGTGGGGATTTCTACAATCAACCCTCATTCGCTACACACCTCGATGGCAGTCATGCTGCTCATCGCCGAAATTGTGGCAGTGCCAACGAAATAATGTTACAGGGTCACCGAAATATATGTGGCAGGGTCACCGAAATATATGTGGTAGGCTACCGAAATACACTTCCCTATCAATCAATATCCCTCCCCGTGCATCATATTATATCATCATAATGTGGTGAATGCATACATATATCAATGTACATCAGATAATCAGAACACATGTACAATCATACTAATTTATCCACATGGTATAGACATAAATTTTACTTACCTGGTATATCCCAATCTTACCCATTAGGGTATCTCCACTGCATCCACGTTAAGGGTATTTCGACTTTTAGCCGACACATAATATAACACAAACAAACGGAAGATAGGTGTGAGATTACACACCTGACTACGCGAATAACTATACACTCCTACTCGTCGTCACCCTCACTAGCGTGAACAACAACAATTTGCATATCCCAAACAGATGTCGGCTCCCTACCACAGCCCGGCGAAAAGTCTTGAACCACTAACACCCTACGTCGCTTGAACTAAGGAGTAGAGACTATGAGTCCACTCCCCTCAGGCCCCTTAGTGCAACCCCCTTAGACTGGTTATCCCTTGCCTCCATGAAGAGAATTCGATCAGTAAGATACCACAGCGAAACCAACGGTTGTCTAACAAGGAGGTTTGGTTATGGCAGAGTAAAATGAAAGAGAATGGTTGCAAAGAAACGAACAAGAGAGCACCTTACCTTGATAAATGAGGAATCGCACAACCACAGATTCGGCTATAGAACTAAACCGAAGTGAACCTTATGATCCCAGAAGAGCCAAACACCCCTGATAACTTCGGCACCCACAGAACACCAAACTTTCGGTTGCAAGGTGTTCGGTCTATCTAGCGAGGGTCTTGAACAGAGAGAAGCCGAATGGAACCCAAGAAGATTCGACACTGGCAGAAATAAAGAAGAAACTCCAAGTTCAGCTATGGAGGCTAAAAGAAATGAAATTCCAATGATAACCAGAAGATTAAGAAAAGAAATGATCGATTGAAATAAGTAGAAGAAGAGTTGAAATTCGGCTATTGACAAAAATAGTAAGAAAAGGATTCCGATGGAATAGAAGGAAATATGCGACTTAAGGAGAAAAGGAGAAGAAGAACAGTGAAGGAGAGGAAATGCTTCGGCTATGATAAGAACAAAAGAGAAAACGAAGACGAAAGCTCGAAGAGAATAGATGGAGAGGAAAACGCGAGTGGTCAATTTCTACAGGTTCGGCTATCACACAAATGAAAAGAAAATATAGAGGGGAATATTTGAGAGATTCGGCACAAGCACAAAAATGAGTAACAAACCCGAAATGAAAATCAAAAGAACTTTGCAAATTCGGCACCCCACACAACATAAGACCGATTATGCTAACAAGATTTGCCTAAGAAACCAAAAGAGCATACGGCACACACCCACACTAACTAAAACTGAAAATACTCCCTCTCACCTCCCCACTTTCGGCCAAACACTTCCACACACCGACACCCAAGATTCTCTCCTTGATTTCTTCCCCCACTCACTCTCCATCCACCATTTGAAATGGTTGACCAAGTCCCCCTCCTCAATCTCCTCTACACCATCCATTCAACCCCGTTTGACCCATTCAACTCCTCCTCGGTAGAGTCCCAGCCGAATGCCACCTCTTCTCCACCTTGAGCACAAAAATAAAGCTCCTTGTTGTAGTAAATGGGATTCGAACTCCTTCCCCCTTTTCTCTACTAGTGACGCCACATCCACTCCATATTGTGCTTACTTGTGCTAGCAATTTACCAACATTTTCTCTTAAGCCTTGCCGCCCACAGCCTTCCCCCTTAAGTACCCAAAAAGTAAAATTTTACCAAGGCCTAAGCTCAACCCCGATCCTTCCCAGGACCCCCGAACATCCCTAAATAACAGGCTTAGCTAGCCAAATACTTAAAATAATACAAAATGCAGGACCCCTAGTTTTAGGATGTTACAATTCTACCCCCTTAAAGAAATTTCGACCTCGAAATTTACTTGGTCAAAAGAGATGAGGGTATCGCTGTCGCATTGCCTCTACCGGCTCCCACATGGCTTCCTTTGAACCGTGATTACGCCATAATACTTTAACCAATGGAACAGATTTCCTCCTCAATACCTTAATATCCCAGTCCAGGTTCTGCACTGGTTCCTTTCAAAAGACAGATCAGGTCTTACCTCAATTTCTTCCACCGGCACTACGTGAGATGGATCTGAACGATAGCGCCTTAGCATTGAAACATGGAATACATTATGTATCTGACTCAACTCTGGGGGTAACTCAAGCTGATAAGCCACTGGTCCCACATGTTTCAACACTCGATAAGGCCCGATGAATCTGGGGCTTAACTTGCCCTTCCGTCCAAATCTTAAAACCTTCTTCCAGGGTGAGACTTTCAAGAAGACGTGATCCCCCACTGGAAACTCTATCTCCCTATGCCTCAGATCCGCATACGATTTCTATCTATCGGAGGCTTCTTTTAACCGGTCCCGAATCAGCTTAACCTTTTTCTCTGTTTCTAAAGACGCTCACCTAACTCCGTCCAACAGGAAGGGGTATGACACCTACGACCATACAACGCCTCGTAGGGTGCCATCTGAATGCTGGACTGATAGCTGTTATTGTACGTAAATTCAGCCAGCGGCAGGTAATCTTCCCAACTACCTCTGAAGTCAATCACACAGCCCCTTAACATGTCCTCCAGAATCTGAATTACCCTTTCCGACTGACCATTAGTCTGTGGGTGAAACGCTGTGCTGAAATCTAGCCTTGTACCCAAAGCTTCATACAATGCCTTCCAGAACTGCGATGTAAACCTAGGGTCGCTGTCTGATATGATAGACACTGGTACCCCATGTAACCTCACAATCTCTGCTACATATAGCTTGGCTAACTTCTGTAACGAATAGTCAGTATGAACCGGTATGAAGTGTGCTGACTTTGTCAACTGATCAACGATTACCCACACTGAATCTTTCTTAGTAGGCATTAGGGGTAGCCCACTAACAAAATCCATCGTTATCCTCTCCTACTTCCAAAGTGGAATCTTCACTCGTTGCAGCAATCCCGAAGGCAACTGATGTTCCACCTTCACTTGCTGGCATGTCAAACACTTACTTACAAAGTCGGTAACTTCACGCTTCAACCCTGGCCACCAGTACTGTTCCCGTAGATCTCGGTACATCTTACTTCCACCGGGATGCATAGCATAAGGGCTACAATGCGCCTCCCGCAAAAACATCTGTTTTAAATCAGGATCCTTGGGCATACAAACTCTTCCCTGAAAACACAATACCCCTTCACTGTTTAGACCAAAATCCCCTACCTATCCAGCTTTCACTTGCTGAAATTGAGAACTTAACGATTCGTCTAATAATTACTTCTCTTTAATCTGACTTACCCATGTCGGTTTCACCTGAAGTTCGGCTAACAAGCTACCATCTTCATACAGACTGAGATGTGCAAATATTGCTCTTAAATCCAATATCACCTTACGACTCAACGCGTCCGCCACCACGTTGGCTCTACCCAGGTGATACTCAGTCGAGCAATCATAGTCTTTCAATAACTCAATCCACCTCCGTTGCCTTAAATTCAACTTCTTCTAGGGAAGGAGATATTCCAGACTCTTATGGTTGGTGTAGATAGTCGACTTTTCTCCGTACAGATAATGCCTCCATATCTTTAGGACGAACACCACTACAGCTGGCTCCAGGTCATGAGTGGGATAATTCATCTCATGCGGCCTTAGTTGACGAGATACATACGCTACCACCTTTCCTTCTTGCATTAGCACACATCCCAAACCTGTGTGCGATGCATCACAGTAGACGACAAATTCCTTCCCAGCTTCAGGCTGAATCAATACTGGCGCCTCAGTCAGAATCTTATTTAACTTCTCAAAACTTTCCTGTTGCTTATCGGCCCAAACAAACGGTACCCCTTTTCGTAACAACTTGGTTAAAGGTGCAGCAATCAACGAAAACCCCTCAACGAATCTTCTATAATACCCAGCCAAACCCAGAAAACTTCAAATTTCAGACACTAACTTCGGTTGCTTCCAATCCAACACGGCTTCAACCTTTCGAGGATCGACTCTAATCCCTTCAGAAGACACCACATGACCTAAGAACGTCACTTCTTTTAGCCAAAACTCGTACTTACTGAATTTAGCATAAAATTGCTTCTCTCTCAATATCTACAGAACAACCCGAAGATGCGAATCATGCTCCTCCTCAGTCCTTGAGTACACAAAGATGTCATCTATGAATACCACCACGAACCGATCTAGATAGGGTTAGAAGACCCGGTTCATCATATCCATAAAAATAACTAGTGCATTTGTTAACCCGAACGACATCACTAGAAACTCGTAATGCCCATATCGAGTTCAGAACGCAGTCTTATGAATATTCGCCTCCATGACCTTTAGCTTATGGTACCCAGATCTCAAATCTATCTTCGAGAAAACCGAAGCTCCTCACAGTTGATCGAACAAATCGTCAATTCTTGGTAGTGGGTATTTGTTCTTAATAGTCAACTTGTTCAATTGCCTATAGTCAATGCACATTCGCATCGACCCATCCTTTTTCTTGACGAACAATACCGGCGCTCCCCACGGTGATACACTTGGTCAGATAAATCCACGATCCAACAGTTCTTGGATCTGAGCCTTAAGTTCTACTAGCTCCTCCGGCGCCATCCTATAAGGGGTGATGGACACCGGAGCCGTTCTTGGCAATAGCTCAATGCCAAATTCGACCTCGCGATCCGGAGGCAATTCCGGAAGTTCTTCAAGAAAGACGTCTAAGAACTCTTTCACCGTTCTGACATCCCCTACGGACAATTCTTTGGCATCCGATGCACTGACGAAAGCTAAAAATGCCTTGCACCTTTTTCGCACCATCCTCCGGCCTTCAGTGCCGAAATCACATGGGACAGATAATCTCTCCTTTCTCCTATCACCATTACTTCCTTATCCTCTGGAGTTCTTAACACCATACACTTAGCAGCACAATCCAAGTTTGCACGATGCTTAACTAACCAGTCCATGCCTAAGATCAGATCAAACTCGCCGAACGGCAGTTCAATCAAGTCTGCCGGGAAAGCAATCCCTTGTACTACTAAGGGCACATTCCTAAATAGTTTGTTCACTACCACTGATTGTCCTAGAGGGCTAATCACAGACATTTCTCTAGCAGCAATCTCAGATTTCATGCTCAAATTCCCAAATACAGTACAGGAAACATATGAATGTGTAGACCCGATATCTATCAAAGCTGTAAAGGGTGCATCAAATATAAGAAACATACCGGTTATGACGTCCATACATCGCCATCCTCTCACCGTCGAGCTGCATAGACTAACCCCGGTTGTCTTGTATCTGTATTACCAGCATCTCTGCCCAATGCTCCACGACCTCGACCAAAACCATTTCCTCCTCTGGCCGGACCACAACCTCTTGGCGGCTGCTGACCCCCTCTCCTTAATCGTGCAAAACCCTGACCTATCGTCCGCATCTTTTTCAACTCTTGTGGACAGTCCTTTATCAGATGATCCCTAGCTCCACATTTGAAACATCCTCCAGTTCTTCTTGAACACTCCCCCAGATGTGTTCTCCCACACTGTGCACAAGGTCGCAGCTGACCTACAGCAACTGGCATCATAGCTCGAACTGGGCCACCGAAATACACTTCCCTATCAATCAATATCCCTCCCCTATGCATCATGTTATATCATCATAAAGTGGTGAATGCATACATATATCAATGTACATCATATAATCAGAACACACGTACAATTATACTAATTTATCCACATGGTATAGCCATAAATTTTACTTACTTAGTATATCCCAATCTTACCCATTAGGGTATCTCCACTGTATTCTCATTAAGGGTATTTCAGCTTTTAGCCGACACATAATATAACACAAACAAACGGAATATAGGTGTGAGATTGCACACCTGACTACGCGAAGAACTACACACTCCTGCTCGTCGTCACCCTCACCAGCGCAAACAACAGCAATTTGCCTATCACAAACAGATGTCGGCTCCCTACCACAGCCTAGCGGAAAGTCCCGAACCGTTGACACCCTACGTCGTTTGAACTTAGGAGTAGAGACTATGAGTCTACTCCCCTCAAGCCCCCTTAGCACAACGCCCTTAGACTGGTTATCCCTTGCCTCCATGAAGAGAATTCGATCAGTAAGGTACCACAGTGAAACCAGCGGTTGTCTAACAAGGAGGTTTGGTTATGGCAGAGTAAAATGAAGGAGAATGGTTGCAAAGAAACCAAAAAGAGAGCTCATTACCTTTATAAATGAGGAATCGCACAACCACAGATTCGGCTATGGAACTAAACCGAAGTGAACCTTATGATCCCAGAAGAGCCAAACACCCTTGACAACTTCGGCACCCTCAGAACACCAAACTTTCGGTTGCAAGGTGTTCCGTCTATCTAGCAAGAATCTTGAACAGAGAGAAGCCGAATGGAACCCAAAAAGATTCGGCACTGGCAAAAATAATAGAAGAAACTCCAAGTTCAGCTATGGAAGCTAAAAGAAATGAAATTCCAATGATAACTAGAAGATTAAGAAAAGAAATGATCGATTGAAACAAGTAGAAGAATAGTTGAAATTCGGCTATTTACAATAATAGTAAGAAAAAGATTTTGATGAAACAGAAGGGAATATGCGGCTTAAGGAGAAAAGGAGCAGAAGAACAGTGAAGGAGAGGAAATGCTTCGGCTATGATAAGAACAAAAGAGAAAAAGAAAATGAAAGTTTGAAAAGAATAGATGGAGAGGAAAACGCGAGTGGTCAATTTCTACAGGTTCGACTATCACACAAATGAAAAGAAAAGATGGAGAGGAAGATTTAAGAGATTCGGCACAAGCACAAAAATGAGTAACAAACCCAAAATGAAAATCAAAAGAAATTTCCAAATTCAGCACCCCACACAACATAAGACCGATTATGCTAACAAGATTTGCCTAAGAAACCAAAAGAGCATACGGTACACACCCACACTAACTAAAACTGAAAATACTCCCTCTCACCTCCCCACTTTCTGCCAAACACTTCTACACACCTACACCCACGATTCTCTCCTTGATTTTCTCCCCTACTCACCCTCCATCCACCATTTGAAATGGTTGACCAAGTCCCCCTCCTCAATCTCCTCTATACCATCCATTCAATCCCGTTTGACCCATTCAACTCCTCCTCGGTAGAGTCCCAGTCGAATGCCACCTCTTCTCTACCTTGAGCACAAAAATAAAGCTCCTTGTTGCAGCAGATGGGATTCGAACTCCTTCCCCTTTTTCTCTACTAGTGACGCCACATCCACTCCACCTTGTGCTTACTTGTGCTAGCAATTTACAACATTTTCTCTTAAGCCTTGCCGCCCACAGCCTTCCCTCTTAAGTACCCAAAAAGAAAAATTTTACCAAGGCCTAGGCTCGACTCCGAGCCTTTCCAGGACCCCCGAACATCCCTAAATAACAAGCTTAGGTAGCCAAACACATAAAATAATGCAAAATGCAGGACCCCTAATTTTAGGATGTTACAATATCACTGTCGTAAAGTAGAGGTCCTGTCGGGTTCCTTCTAGTCATAAACTAGAGGTACCTGAAAGGAGTGAAAGAAAGAAAATTAGCAAAGTTAAAAATAAAAGTAAATTGCAAAATATAAAAATGGCTAAAGTAATAAAAATTAAGCGTTCTTAATATTTCAGTTCCCCGGCAACGGCGCCAAAAACTTGATCGCGATGTCAGAGTCTTAAAATTTATAAAAAGAATGATCAAACCTGGAAACTAACTATGACAATGATTTGAGGCAAGCGCACCTATCGAGCAGTAGTATAGTTTAGGCAAGATCGGAATGTCGAACCCAAAGGAACCAAAAGTACTAATACTAACTCTCTTTTTATTATCTAGCCTAAGAATTAAGGGAATTGTTTATCTAATCTAAAATTAACTAACTACTTAAACTAAAGACTTTAAGACAAAGAAGAATGAAATTGAGAAAATAACTTTAGGAAAAACCAATTGATTAAGACGATACCCAAGGAAGAATCCACCTAGGCTTTACTTGTTATCTAACTCTGAACCAGACGATGTATTCACTTGACTTGATCTGTAAGACTCCCTAACGTATATTAATCCTTCTCTTGAGGTGACTAACGTCTAACCCTAGGTTGATTAATTGAAATCTCTTTCTAATTAAAACCCCTAGAATCGCATTAACTCGATCTATGGATTCCCATATTAGGTTTCACCCTAATCCGACAAAATCTTGTCACCCTATCTCTAGGCGTGCGTTCAACTCCGCTTAATTATGCTAGATCTACTCTTAGGCAGGGACTTTTGCCCCTCCACCTAAGCACATCACACTTGAATTACTATCCCGGATATATCAACACAAGAATTAAGAACACATAATTAAGAACAAGCCAAATATTTATCATATAGTTCAGCAAACGATAACCAGATTCATCTTAGGTTGCATCCCCCTCAGATATCTGAGGGTTTAGTTCATAATAATAATAAAAGAATACATCTCAAAAGAAAAGATAAAACAAAACATAAGCAATCCCTAAAACCCCCTGAAGGAATTGAAAGAGAGATCCTCCGTCTTGAGTATAATTCCGGCTTCTTGAGATGAATCCACTGGCTATCTTCGAGTAAATCTCCACAAATCTGCCCTTTTGGGCCTAGCTGGACACCCCCTGACTAAAGCCCTAGGTTTCCCTTTTTAGGTTACACTTAGGGTGTTTATATAGGCTTCGGAATGTGTTTCTTTGCCCCTAAGTATCCTAATCTGGGTGAAACTCTTCTTTCTCACAGCAGGGACATGCTCATGGCACACACCTGTGTAAGTCGTGGCCAGGTCGTGCTCGAGACTGTTGGATGGGGCACGGCCGTGTGGTCTTGGGCCCAGGCCGTGTGGATTTCGTGATATGGCTTATTTACACCGTTTTGGGCCCGTTTTCCGTTATTTTCATCATCTGGTGCTCTCCTGGGTATAAAACATGAAAACAAAGGATTAAGAGCACCAAATTACACAATTCAAGGCTTAAATCATCCAAAAGCATGCTAAATGTGGGCCTAAAATATCTTGCTTTTTCGGTTTATCAGTTTTATTTTAGATTTATTTTACAAATCTAACAAGTGGTATCAGAACTTTGTCATGTTGAATCATTGAGAATGAATTGAATTTTATTATTTTTGGGTTGATTCGTTTTTCTTTTTTAATTTTATGGATTTGATATTTTAATTATATATTATGTTGAATCTTTGATATTCCTAATAAATTTTTGGGTTTTGATTCTTTAAATAAAATTTTAAAGTTTTAAATAAAGTTTTAAGGTTTTAATTTTCGTATAACTGGAAAGATTTACCTTTTTAATTGAGAATTAAAAAAACTGAGGATTTTATGTTGTTTATACAATTTTAATAAATATTTAAAAAAAACTGTGTAGGTTTGGGTTCATTAGAAACTTTTTATGATATATATTTGATTATATCAATAGATGGATTGTTAATCGCTAATCGCTTGTTTTTCAGTTTTACGGTTATATATATATATATATATATATATATATATATAGTTTTGGAGACACTTTAGTAATTATGTTTAGGATTTTACATGATGATATATGGTTGGTAAAAGAAATTGCTTCAGGTAAAGTGTCTCTTATATACCGATTGTTTATCAATGAATTCATTATATATGTTGAATCCTTAAGATTGATGGTAATATTTGTTAGTTTTATTTTTTTTATCGATTCAATTTTAGGGTTTCATTATAATCATTTTTTTAATTCAAATCCGGTTCAACAATTGTAATATTGATGTTAATCATAATATGTGTTTAAATAATTTGGTTTTAAGTTTGGTTCAATAATCTTAAGTTTTAGCATCTTATGGTTCCCAATATTTGGTTAAATTATGATGATATGGTCTATGGTATGAATTATGGGGTATGTCAACTATTATAATTTTATTTCTGAGATATATTGACTTGAAGTTTTATTTTTCAAGTATTCATGTGAATATATGTTTAATCATAAATATAACTTTAGATTTATATGGTAAATTCAAGGTAAGTGTTTCTATTTGATTATGAATACATGTATATGCGTGAATTGCTTTGGTATTTTTTATCCATGCCAAAATTATGAATACATGTGTTTGTTAATTATTTGGCTTTGAACCACTATGTTATCTCAGTTTGGTTTTGATATATATGGTTTTGGAACAAAAAAAAAAAAGAAATAGTCAAAAATTAAGGTTTTCGGTTTTTTATTGCATTAAGACAACCTTATTTTGAGTTATTTTGGAGTTTATAAAGCAATAAAAAAAATATAGTTTTGACATTTGACTATTGGGTAAATTTTAATATTGTAATGTTTATATATATTTTAAAATAACTTAATTGAAGCAATAAGTCACTAAAGTGATTTTTTTGTATAAATTATTTTGTTTTAAAATATAAAAGGTTGTGTGCATGTAACTTAAGTTTTGTTAATATTGATCGGCCCAAATTAAGTTTAATAATATTAAACGTGCAATTATGGTAATAAACATATGACAATTATTCGGTTTTACATGTGAGCAATAAATTGGCCCAAAAGAAGATTTATGGTTCGACATGTTCTAATTGTCAATGTTTGATTATTACATCAATATATCACTTACAAGTTAATATTTTGTCAAAAGATAAAATATTAATGGAGTGTCCGATATCTTAAGATGAGGTTTACCTTTATTCAAATTATTTTGGTTTAAATTTGAAGTCTTATGTGAGGTTATTTATGGTTTATGATTTATTCATCTATTATTATATTTGCCAACATCATTGTATGTTGTTTTGGGATAAATATATATACTATTATATACTATTATCTTTTAATTTGATTGAAAGATTAAATTAAAAGAGATATTTTGAAACAAATAAATTCATGTTTTTGCTTTTAATTAAAAATGTCTAATATTTTAAATAGATTAGTTGAAACAAAATGCCGCCAAAGTGACCTCTTTTGTGTAGACTAGTTTATTTGAAATATCAAGATGATTATATGTTTTTGTGATTCATGCGTTTATTAATTGACCCAAAGGTAAGTTAATATTTGGCAGAATTTCGACAACATCTGTGGTGATAAATGTGTGACAATTATAAGGTATTTTGTGTGAGCAATAAGTTAGTCCAAAGATTAATTAATTGTTTGGCATAATTTATTGTCAATGTTTGATTGCTACAACAAGAGTACCGCTTACTGTTAATATTAATGTCCAAAGACTTGATATTAATGGTGTGTTTGGTATCTTGAGATGGGATTAGCCATTATCCTGAATTTATTGTTTACTTATGAATATTGATGTGAGCTTATTTTTATTTATTTTTTGTTCTATATTCAACTAATTCATATTCTACTGCCACAATATCTGCTAATATAAATTCTATACCCAGGCTTAATGGGACTTAATGAATGGAAAAGGCACTTATTTATAGTGCTTGGCTGTATGAACATAGACCTTGCACTAAGGGAAGAACTACTTGCACCTCTCACTGCGGAAAGCAACCCCTATATTAAAAGGGATTTTGAGAGGTGGGATCGTTCAAATTGCAAGAGTCTAATGATCATGAGGCACGGCATTTCAGAAGCCTTTAGGGCATAGAATCTGAAAAGATTACTCAGGCCAAGGTTTCCTTGACGAAATTAAGAAATATTTTGCTAAAAACGATAAGGTTGAAATGACATCACTTCTGACTTATTTGATGTCTATAAAGTTAAGGGTTAAGGAAATTCTGAGCGATCTAAGGGCTATGAATTTTATGATCCCATAATAAGGAATATTTTTGAGACGGGAACTACAACATTTTTTAAGGATGTTGAGTTTGGGGGGAGAAATAAGGTTAGAGACATTGCTTTTGAGGAATCGGATTCTAACTCAATTCCTACTATCACTTTTGACAATGTTCAGGTTTTTATACCTCTCATTGATCAAGAAGTGAATCCAGAACCTCTGCAAGACAATGTTGAACAACTCCCCATTCAAAATGAGATAATTGTTCCAGAAGAACAAACTCAACAACCTCAAGAACAAGTGCCATTAAAGAGGTCCACAACAGAAAGGAGAAATGCTACTCTAGATGATTATGTTGTATTTCTCCAAGAACATGAGGATGATAATGGAATGATGGAAGATGATCTAATCAACTTTCATCAGGCCATGAAAAGTTCTAATTCTCAAAAGTGGATTGATGCCATGAAAGATGTATAATATCCTGAAAGTGGGCTTGTACATTTTTGCTTAATTATATGAAATAGCATGTTTTATGTGTTATGAATGTGTTATGTGAATTTTTGGGAACCTTGGAAATGTAAGGAAATGCCTTAGGAAATGGTAAGTTTTAGAGTTTAAAAGAGGAAACCGAAGCAGAGGGGCCTTAAGAGAAAATATAGGGGATTTATGACATAAACATGGGCTGGTTAAAGTGGTAGCAAGGCGCCACTTAAGGCCCAGGTAAGTGACGCCACAAGCTATGCAAATAGGCCTAGGTTCGAGCCACAAGGTAAACAAAAGGAGCTTTTATTTTTCGGCATTAAGAGGGAGAAGTGGACGGCATTAAGGCACTAAAGGGAAGTGTTTTATTTTTGTTAAAATTCGGCAAATAGATGGATAAATGATGGATAATTATTGATATTTTTTTAAGAGATAAGAGATAATTGAGGGATTAATTCTATTATTGAATAAAGTGATAATTAAGAGATAAACTTTATCAAAATAAGGGAGAGTTGGCCGAATAGGGGGAACTAAGTATAGTATTTTCAGCCAAAAGAATGAAGAAAGGCCATTTGTTTCTTTTTCTTTTCTTTTGAAAGTCTCTGCCGAAATTCTCTTGTCATCTTCTCTATTTTCTTTTGTTGACAAAACCGCAAGCTCCCTCTCAAAGACTCACCATTGCCGAATCCTCCATCTCTATTCTTCTTCTTCTTTGTTTCAATTCATCAAAAGCTGAAACCCCAAAGACAACCCCTAGCCGATTACTCCATCAAGTCCAAAAGCCAAGATCTTTGACAACTATTCAGTCTTCCTAGCCGATTTCTTTAGGGCTTCAAGCAAGGGAGGTTGTCGACTACAACACTAAGGGTAAGGATTTGATTGTTGTCATATTATTCCCATTCCCTCTTCTTTTAGCCGAAAGTTTGAATCTTAACCCAATAATGTTCTATGGCCGAATCAATGAAGGATCTTCCGGGATTTGGTAGTGTCGACTATAGAAGGAGGAGTTCTTCGGGATTTCAACATTCAAGGTAAGCCACATGTAATGTTCGGCCAAGGGTCATTTAGTGATTTAATGTTAGAAATTGATCTAACATGCATTCTATAGGGATTTCGACAGTACTGCAAAGAAGTGACAATTTTCGAGATTTAAGAATCGTAAGGTAAGTGTACTTACACATTCGGCCAAGGCCAATTTTGGTATTTAGGTATATTGTTACTTGTTTGAAAAAGCCGGAACTAATTTGTTAAAGTGATCTAATGCTTGGCCGAATGTAAGAAGGGATATAACAAAGTTTCGGGATTTGGTTAGCAGTGAAATCGACACCAAGGTAAGAATTTGATTTCAATAATCCTACTGGGATTTGGATTTGTGGCCGAATGGGTCTTCATTAAATCTCTAGTATTGGCCGAATGTAGGAGTTAAGGATCTAAAGTGTTAGATCGGGTTTTCAGGTTTCAGGAAAGCTGTAACATCCCAAAATTGGGCCTAGGAGAATTGAGCCTAATGGGCCTTAGGCGTAGTAGCGTTTAAATTTTTAGAGAATAAGAGATCGGCTTAAATGCAAGTTAGACCTATTGGATAAGTGATTTTGGAAGGTTAGAGGGCTTCTATGAAGTCCCGGGATCAAATATTGGCTTTGGGGAAATTTTGGTTTTAGGTGAAAAAAACCCTGGAAGTTGGCAGATAGGCCTTAAGAATAAAATATGGAGAAAATAACACAAGTGGAGTGTGTGGTGTAGTGGCAAAGTGACGCCACTTAGGGGACAAGGGAGTGACGCCACAAGGGAAGGAAGGAGGTCCAAGGTTCAAGTCTTGGCTTTTGCATTTTGGTTTCTTTTTGCTTGGACCTTAGAATTTGGCCCATAGTTTATATTTAGTTGCGCATGGTTTAAGACACAAGAGGAGCTTGTGGCCAAGTGGTTAGCGGCGTGGATTATGTTGCAAGGGAGCCTGGGTTCGAATCTCATGAGAAGCAAGGGAGTATTTATTTTGCGGATTGGACGGCAAGAGTTTCAGTTGAATTTAAACTCTACTGAGGAAGGGATCCCACATCGGAAAGACACAAAGAATGAAGGTGAAGAGCTAGCTATATAAATAGCATTCCAGGAGGAGAGTTAACATACCTTGGTGGGCGTTTGGGCACAGCAGTGGGCGCAGCGCGGATTAGCCCCAGAGTCCTATCAGGTGTGTAACTCTCTCTACTCTAGTTGTAGAGCGGCAAATGCCGAAATGCCGGTTACACGGCATTAGTAGCCACACGAGCGTGCGAGCGCATGTGTGGGGCTTCGACGCGATAGTTGAGGCCATCAGTAGTATTCTCGTGGGTTGGGGCTGCTTGGGCCTCGATGGGCCGAAGTGGGCCCAATGGGCCCATGGGCCCATATGAGTAAATTGCATGATTGGTTAGTATATGTTGAACTAGACTAGGTGGAACTTTTATACGTGGCTAGATTTGTGCTAGGTGGGCCACACGAGCTTGTGGGCCCGGATGGGCCGAAATCGGGTTTTAGGCCCAATCGTCCGGTACGACTGGAAATGGTAGCCGAGTCGCTAGTGGTGACATTAGGCCTTCGAAAAGGCCATTTTAGTTGTGAATTTACGAAAATACCCTTAGTAGGTAAAATTATGATTATACCCTTAGAGGTTGATTAGCATGATTATGTTGTTTAGTTTTGGCCGATTGTAGGGGAAGGCTTGATCTCGCATATCTCGGGTTGTGGCTAGTGCTCGAAAAGTGTTAAGGAAGGGGGATCTAGTGCGTTAGATCTTGATCTACGGGATTTGATAGTCGCAAACTAACACACTTCTTGCTTTGTATATGTTTGATAAACTGATTGATTGGTAAAACCGAAATAGTATGGTTGAGTGATATGATACCCTATGGGGTATGTGCACGGATTCAGGTAAGTCCGTTTCATTATGAGTACTGTTATTGATACATGATGTCATGATTTATGATGTATGTGCTATGAGATGCAACGTTAAACATGTTTGCATGATTTGAATACTATACATGAGTTGGCATGATGATGGGTGATATGAGTGGAGGGGGCAGTGATATTTTGTGCTGACGAGCACCAGTGTTTTGGTAACACACTTTGTGACTTTGGGTCACCAGAGGTTTGGCACCTCCAGAGGTTTGGCACCTCAGCGTCTCGTCCCCGTGGTTTCGCACCACAGTGGGTTGGCCCCACAAGGCGGTATTAAGGGATTGACGCCAGTGATTTGGTATCACACGATGGGTTGGCCCCATCAATTGATTTGTGACTTCGGTCACCAGTGTTTTGGTAACACACTTTGTGTCTTTGGGACACCAGTGGTTTGGCACCACATTGACGGATATCGTGTCTTTGGACACCAGAGGTTTGGCACCTCCAGTGATTTGGCATCACATCTGTGACTATACGTCACCAGTGGTGTGGCACCACCAGTGGTTTGGTACCACACGGGGTAGAAAAGGGTGTATGGATGGTTAGGATTGGGTTGCATTTTAATTGGATGCATGATGATCATGTTTATGTTTGTATATGATATTTTGCTAATCCGGGAAAAAGGGTGGCACACTGAGTCTTGGTGACTCACCTTTTTCCTTTAACCATTTCAGGTAGTGCATAAAGCTGGACCGGGATCGGAGAGGACAAGGTGGCCCATGCCGAAGATGATGTTTAATTATTTCAAGCTTGATTTTGATATAAGTACTTTATTTGAATTGTTGAGTTGTAATAAAGGCCATTTTATTATTTTGGTATTACTTTAACTATGGTTTATTTAAATTAAATTGCTATGTGAAAATGGTTTTAATCCTAGCAACCTATTTATGAAGAATATGTTTAATAAAGTTTTTCTAATTCAGCTAATTTATAACTTCAAAGTTTTTCATAAGGTAATAAATAAACAAGGTTTTCAAAAGTTAATTTCTTCAAGGTTTATTCAAAAGTAAAGAAGATTTTCAACCGTCTTTTTCCAGTGACATAACCAGATTCGGTCGTAGTGAATGGGCCGGGTTTGGGGATGTTACAGTTTGGTATCAGAGCCCGGTTCAAAACTCGGCTTTGAGGGTTTTGGGTCTCAAAACATTTTTTTATGGGCTTTTCAAAGATTTGGGCTTTCATAAAATTTTTTTCAGGTTATTCTGGCATGGCACCTGTAACTCCGACCCGCAGTCCACCAGGTAAGTAACTCTACTTGATGAATTAATTTATATGTGAATATTATGGGCTTTTATGGGAACGTAGATTAGTGAACTAGGATCTGTTGAACCCTAGGACTAGTCTACTCAAACACATGCATAAGACTTAAGGCTACTAAACAAACCTGTGAAGTAAGTCACCGAGTTAAGGTGTGGCAACCACTGTACGCATGTCGAGGATTGGTATTCAGTAAGAGCTTGGTATTTAAGCAGTCCTAGCGACTCACCTCCTCTTTACTCGAATCCTACCTGGTGCGTAGCTACGGTTCACCTTAACCAAGAAGACTTGTTCATAGGCTAAACAAAGTATTAAAACCCGAAAGGGATTAGCCTTACTGTTTTAAAACCCTTAGTTTTAAAATTTTCAAACTTACCCCTTTGGTTTGTAAACCTTAAATTTGATTTTGAAAGACGTTTTCTCGATTTACCAAAATTTCCAAAATGCCCCTAGTGGCAAAATTACTAAAATGCCCCTGACTTTCAAGATTTCCGGTTTAACTCCAATTTTAATAAAATTTCCCTACTTTGCAAAAGTATACAAAAACGCTATTTTCAAGATACCCTAATTTGAAAATTTACAAAATTACCCTTGATAAACAAAATTACCAAAATGCCCTTGGTTTCAAAATTTTCATAATTCCCTCGATTTTTACTAAAATGTTCTTACATTATGAAAATATCAAAAACTTCTATTTTACAAATATCGAGATATCCTGATTTGAGAAATTTACGAAAATGCCCTTAACGTCCCCAATTACTGAAATAACCCCGATTTCTGAAATTTTTACAACACATCTGGCTTGAAAAACAAATTTTCCAAGATGACCCCTGAGATTTTGTAAACTTTGAAATATCTTTAATTTGAAAACTATTTTCAAATTGACCCTGAGTTATTACCGAAATACCCCTATAGGAAAATGTCGAAATTACCCCTGGGTTGGGAATGCTCAAGAAAGTGACATGGATGAATGAATGTGTCTTTAGTGAAGTATGTGAATATTTGAATTAGAACAGAGAACTTGAGATGAAACTTTGATTGCTCGAAAGAACGACTTCCAGAAACTTCTGTTCATAAAATTTGCTCGTGGATAAAACAGTGGAACAAAATTTCTAATGCATAAAACTTTTAATCAGATTAAATCGCGACGCTAGATATGAGTTCTAGGGGACGTGGTTGTCCCGGACATGGTCAAGGTGGAATCACAGCTTTATTAAGATCAGAGTGCGCAGCAAGAGCGTAGTGTGGTAGGTTAGGATGTGCGACTGTTAGTTAGTTGGAAATTTCGAGGACGAAATTTCTTTAAGGAGGGTAGATTTGTAACATCCCAAAATTGGGCCTAGGAGAATTGAGCCTAATGGGCCTTAGGCGTAGTAGCGTTTAAATTTTTAGAGAATAAGAGATCGGCTTAAATGCAAGTTAGACCTATTGGATAAGTGATTTTGGAAGGTTAGAGGGCTTCTATGAAGTCCCGGGATCAAATATTGGCTTTGGGGAAATTTTGGTTTTAGGTGAAAAAAACCCTGGAAGTTGGCAGATAGGCCTTAAGAATAAAATATGGAGAAAATAACACAAGTGGAGTGTATGGTGTAGTGGCAAAGTGACGCCACTTAGGGGACAAGGGAGTGACGCCACAAAGGAAGGAAGGAGGTCCAAGGTTCAAGTCTTGGCTTTTGCATTTTGGTTTCTTTTTGCTTGGACCTTAGAATTTGGCCCATAGTTTATATTTAGTTGCGCATGGTTTAAGACACAAGAGGAGCTTGTGGCCAAGTGGTTAGCGGCGTGGATTATGTTGCAAGGGAGCCTGGGTTCGAATCTCATGAGAAGCAAGGGAGTATTTATTTTGCGGATTGGACGGCAAGAGTTTCAGTTGAATTTAAACTCTACTGAGGAAGGGATCCCACATCGGAAAGACACAAAGAATGAAGGTGAAGAGCTAGCTATATAAATAGCATTCCAGGAGGAGAGTTAACATACCTTGGTGGGCGTTTGGGCACAGCAGTGGGCGCAGCGCGGATTAGCCCCAGAGTCCTATCAGGTGTGTAACTCTCTCTACTCTAGTTGTAGAGCGGCAAATGCCGAAATGCCGGTTACACGGCATTAGTAGCCACACGAGCGTGCGAGCGCATGTGTGGGGCTTCGACGCGATAGTTGAGGCCATCAGTAGTATTCTCGTGGGTTGGGGCTGCTTGGGCCTCGATGGGCCGAAGTGGGCCCAATGGGCCCATGGGCCCATATGAGTAAATTGCATGATTGGTTAGTATATGTTGAACTAGACTAGGTGGAACTTTTATACGTGGCTAGATTTGTGCTAGGTGGGCCACACGAGCGTGTGGGCCCGGATGGGCCGAAATCGGGTTTTAGGCCCAATCGTCCGGTACGACTGGAAATGGTAGCCGAGTCGCTAGTGGTGACATTAGGCCTTCGAAAAGGCCATTTTAGTTGTGAATTTACGAAAATACCCTTAGTAGGTAAAATTATGATTATACCCTTAGAGGTTGATTAGCATGATTATGTTGTTTAGTTTTGGCCGATTGTAGGGGAAGGCTTGATCTCGCATATCTCGGGTTGTGGCTAGTGCTCGAAAAGTGTTAAGGAAGGGGGATCTAGTGCGTTAGATCTTGATCTACGGGATTTGATAGTCGCAAACTAACACACTTCTTGCTTTGTATATGTTTGATAAACTGATTGATTGGTAAAACCGAAATAGTATGGTTGAGTGATATGATACCCTATGGGGTATGTGCACGGATTCAGGTAAGTCCGTTTCATTATGAGTACTGTTATTGATACATGATGTCATGATTTATGATGTATGTGCTATGAGATGCAACGTTAAACATGTTTGCATGATTTGAATACTATACATGAGTTGGCATGATGATGGGTGATATGAGTGGAGGGGGCAGTGATATTTTGTGCTGACGAGCACCAGTGTTTTGGTAACACACTTTGTGACTTTGGGTCACCAGAGGTTTGGCACCTCCAGAGGTTTGGCACCTCAGCGTCTCGTCCCCGTGGTTTCGCACCACAGTGGGTTGGCCCCACAAGGCGGTATTAAGGGATTGACGCCAGTGATTTGGTATCACACGATGGGTTGGCCCCATCAATTGATTTGTGACTTCGGTCACCAGTGTTTTGGTAACACACTTTGTGTCTTTGGGACACCAGTGGTTTGGCACCACATTGACGGATATCGTGTCTTTGGACACCAGAGGTTTGGCACCTCCAGTGATTTGGCATCACATCTGTGACTATACGTCACCAGTGGTGTGGCACCACTAGTGGTTTGGTACCACACGGGGTAGAAAAGGGTGTATGGATGGTTAGGATTGGGTTGCATTTTAATTGGATGCATGATGATCATGTTTATGTTTGTATATGATATTTTGCTAATCCGGGAAAAAGGGTGGCACACTGAGTCTTGGTGACTCACCTTTTTCCTTTAACCATTTCAGGTAGTGCATAAAGCTGGACCGGGATCGGAGAGGACAAGGTGGCCCATGCCGAAGATGATGTTTAATTATTTCAAGCTTGATTTTGATATAAGTACTTTATTTGAATTGTTGAGTTGTAATAAAGGCCATTTTATTATTTTGGTATTACTTTAACTATGGTTTATTTAAATTAAATTGCTATGTGAAAATGGTTTTAATCCTAGCAACCTATTTATGAAGAATATGTTTAATAAAGTTTTTCTAATTCAGCTAATTTATAACTTCAAAGTTTTTCATAAGGTAATAAATAAACAAGGTTTTCAAAAGTTAATTTCTTCAAGGTTTATTCAAAAGTAAAGAAGATTTTCAACCGTCTTTTTCCAGTGACATAACCAGATTCGGTCGTAGTGAATGGGCCGGGTTTGGGGATGTTACAAAAGCATTAATACCATGTGTGTACCCCACACTATCTTTTAATACGATTTTTGGCAATATTTAACATGAGCATGTTTATAAGAATGTGAATATGGCTAAAGTACCATGCTATGGTACAAAGTACTCAGGTACGTTTTCCTACTCCTACTAGGACTACGATATGAACTGTTATGACACACATATGAACCTATAAGAATGTGAATAAAGAATTTGGCATGATAATGCATGTTTTGTATGACATGGGCATGTGGGTTATTGTAAAAGGGGAAGTGAATGTGGTGACCTAAGACCATGATAAGTGAATGTGGTGACCTAAGACCACGATAAGTGAATGTGGTGACTTAAGACCACGATATTTGAATATGGTGTCTCATGACACAAAATATGTATCTGGTGGCTATGCCACGAATTTTATAAGGGCGATGAGCACGTCGACTGCAGCGACTGCCTTCGATGGTGTGTAGCGGATGGAGGGTTGACTTAGTAGTCCCTACGATGTGCAGGTTGGTACGGGTGATGTGTAGCGGATGGCATCTAGGCTTGGGTTCGGGTTGCATCATATTGTTTAAATGCTATATGTACATGTATGATTTGAAATGCCTGAATTTGTTAAAACTTAGTGTTTGTGTACACGTTGAGTCTATTTGACTCACCCCGTTGTGGGAATATTTTTCAGGTGATGATCAGTAATGGACCGGGTCGCAGGAGCTTAAAGGTGGCCATGTTCAGCAAGGAATTTAATGATTTAGACACTTTATTTTTATTTTAAGTACTTTAAATTTATTTTGGGATTGTTTGATGTAATAAGGCCTTAGTGATGAACTGTTTATGCATGCATTTTATTTATTTCCATATGTTACGAAATTTATCAAATTAAAGATTAAATGTTTTATTTAAAAATAAACCCCAAAACGTTTTGACACCTAAGAATAAATGATTTATAATGAAACTTAAAACAAATTCGGCATGTCTTTTACCTTAAAGTTTTGAAACTTAACAACGAGATTTTATAAAAACTTATATTTCAAAAATAAACGGGTTTCCAGCTTGAGCCCAACCCAAAACGTTTTTCCAAAATCACTTAAAGATTTTCAAAGAATCAACGAATTCGAACCAGTTTTTCTTAAGGAACATACCAAATCTGGTCGAGGCTCGTGGGCCGGGTTTGGAGTGTTTCAAGATGAGTATAAGTCTATGCGAGACAATAAAGTTTGGGAACTTGTCCCATTACCTGAAGGTGCAAAACCAATTGGTGGTAAATGGATATTTAAAACCAAGAGGGATGCAAATGGTAATTTGGAGAGTTATAAGGCGTGTCTTGTAGCTAAAGGATATACTCAAAAAGAATGTGTTGATTTTACAGAGACTTTCTCTCCAGTTTCATTGAAAGACTCCTTTAGGATAATCATGGCACTTGTTGCTCATTTTGATCTTGAGTTACATCAGATGGATGTTAAGACTGCGTTTCTTAATGGCGACATTGAAGAAACAATTTATATGGTGCAACCACAAAATTTTGAGTCGAAAGACTCAAAGAATATGGTTTGCAAATTGACAAAATCCATCTATGGACTCAAACAAGCTTCCCGTCGATGGTGCCATAAGTTTCATCAAATAATTGTTTCGTTTGATTTTGAGATGAATATTGTTGATGATTGTGTGTATCACAAATTCAATGGGAGTAAGTACATATTTCTAGTTTTATATGTTAATGACATACTGCTTGTTAATAATAAGTATAGCCTCAACCAATACCCTAAGAATGACTTTGAAATTAAAAAAATGCATTAGATTTTTTACATTTTAGCAGTGGAAAGTCTAATGTACGTTCAGGTTTGTATACATTGGAATATTGTGTACACTATTGGGATGTTAGGCAGATATTTTAAGCAACCCTGATTTGGACCATTGGATAGCATCCAAGAGGGTTGTAAGGTATTTTCAGAGAACAAAAGATTACATACTCACATATCAGAGGTCTAATCAGTTAGAGATCATCAGGTATATAGACTCCGATTTTAATGGAATATGGATATAAGATTTTTTCACTAAGGTGCAAATTGTGAAAACAAATTGCAATCTTTTATTCCAATAGCAACAGGAGAACATCAAAGTAAAAACAAATAGACTTTAAGTTCTTGGTTGTTAAAGTAAAAGTTCAGAGTGGTTAGGTGCTTATAAAGCATATTAGGACAAACTCCATGATTGCAGATCCGCTTACTAAGGAATTACACCTAAGGTTTTATAAGAGCACACTGCTCATATGGGTGTAATGTCATTTAAAGGATATTTAGTTTTAGTGGGAGTTTGTATTTTTAAATGCATTTATGTTATAGACACATTTTCAGTTATTTCAGTTTAAAGATATTAAGTTTATTTTCTACAGAAATAAAGTTCATTTGGTTTATTCACACTCTGATTTTGGTAAGGTTTGATCTCACTAAGGAGGACCAGTTGGAAATAGACATGTTTAGATCATATTGCATGTAATTTCCATGCTACACATCCATACTTGATCTATGTCATTTGGTTGTGTTAATATACGTGATCATGGATGGATTTAGTTACAATATATGTAACGAAAGTCGCCTTGGTTCTATGTTAACATAATTAATGGACGAGATTGTTCGGAATACCTTTTGGATATAATAGTAAAATTTTAAGTTCACAAGGTTATATAATGACATGTAATTATAAAGTAATTAGTATATATATGTGGTCCAAGTGGGAGATTGTTGGAAAATTTGGACTTCACATATATAATAAGGATAATTACATGTTATTATTTATTATCATGATAGGTTAGCCCAAATTAAAAGTGATCTAATTTGGTTAGAATTTTATTGGGCTTTTAATTATTAAATAAAGTATGGGTCAAATATGTGTAGATACTCTTGTAATCAAATTCTAATTAATGATGGGCTAATTAGAATTTGATTAGAACTAATATGCTAATGTTATAAATATTAGGGTTATGGTCCCCAAATTATACACAAGATATCTTTTCTAATATCCCATCATTAGGAAAGAGAGAGCATACATTCTCTAAATTTCTTGTGTGCTAATTTGGAAGATCAAATTCCCAAAATTCAGTAAAACTGCAAGGACTTCATGGATTCAGGTACGCTTCCGCATTTAGTTTTATTCTTCATTTATTCTTGATGATTTGACATGATAGATCCTGGTTTATTCAGTTTTATTTCAGATTTATTTTACAAATCTAACATATATATGAAAGTGCCTTCATATGTGTAGCATCGGATGCAAGAAAACTTTATGAAGATCATAAGAGTGAAATGGTGAGAGAAGCACCCATTCGGGCATAGTGTGCATCATGTTGAAAGTGATGTGCCAGAAGAGCAAGATGTTAGAAAATGTTAATTCAGGTCTAGTTGTTATTATCATTAAATTTCTTCTATTAAATCTTTTAGTGTGAAATTTTAAAATTAAAAAATATATATTTACTTGGTAGTTATGTACAATAAAAATAATATTGAAAATACTGATTAGGATTTTTTATTAAAAACACACATTTGAACTCTTCATGATAAAATAATTTGTTTCTATTGAAACAGTGTTCTTAAGAAAAATTGGCATCAATATTTTGATTGAAATAGTTGACAATATTAACTTAGACAAGCAAAATATATTATAAAAGTAGAGAGACCAAATTATATTAAAAATTAAACTATACAGATTAAATCTTAAATTTCAGCATAGTCTAGGGGCCAAAATTAAAATTTGATTATTGTCTTATAATATATATATATATATATATAAGCAACATAAACCTAAAATAAATGAAAAGCCACATGTCAGTCTCTAAAACTTGTAGCGTATTCAAATTATATATAATCACGTAATATTCTAATAAAAACACTAACCATAGTAACTATTTGAACTAAATTATAACATTATAAAAATATAATCACCAATAGGTGTACCATCTCAAACTCTTCCATTTCTCTAATTAAATTGTTATAATTAATTGTTTATTTAATGTAATTTAAAAATCTATGAGTAAACCTGTACCTTCCTTTAATATATAGCTGTACCATCTCAAACTCTTCTCTAATTAAATCGTTACAATTAATTGTTTATTTAATGTAATTTAAAAATCTATGAGTAAACCTGGACCTTCCTTTCATATATATAGGTATATAAATATTGTTATTGGAGGTACATCTCTGCCAAATTAAATTGTTATAATCTGCAACCAATAAATAAAAGGAAACCAAAAGTCTGACCCTAAAAAATAAACCAAACAAAAAAGAAACCCACACCAGCCATTCATTATCCCAGCCTAGGGAATTAACTCCCTCTGTAACACCCTTTACCCGTATCCTATACCGGAACCGAGTACGAGGCATTACCAGACTTAACAATACATTTGGTCAAATTAATTAACACATATACAAAATGACTTAGTGAAGCCCCTATACATGCCATAACTTAAATCATTTATAAATAAAGATACCCATAGATAGCTTGATAGTATGAAGCGATCTCCGACGACCTCCAACCCGAGCTTGTTTAATAGGACTCTGTAACATGGGGAAAAAAAGGGGGTAAGCTTATAAAGCTTAGTAAGTTCACATGTAAAAATAATAAGCATTAGCAATGAATTTAGCTTACTACTAAGCTGTCATAACTTGCATAAATAATGCTAAGTTCTTACTTTCCCAACTTACTCATTTGTAGTCTTATCAAAGCCTCAACATGACAAATCCTCACAAGTTCTAAAATTGATACAATCATTAAATCACATGCTTATACCTTATTACTCATGTTCACATTAATCTGTCTACTTGAATCACTGTCACTAAATTATTTATTTCTTGAGGTACAGAGCTCAGAATTTCAAACCGCTAATTTTCCCTGAAACTAGACTCATATATCTTCATACCATAAAATTTCCAAAATTTTTGGCTTATCCAATTAGTACAGTTTATTCATTAAATATTCCCCTATTTTACTGTTTGACTATTCTGACCTCTCTTCACTACGAATCAGTTTTCTCCTTGTACAGAGTTCATATGACCTTCTTATTTATTTCATTTGAAAATAGACTCATTCAGAATTTCAGGTATATAAATTATATCCCACAATTAGTTTTGTACAATTTTTAATGATTTTTCCAATGCAGAACAGGGGATCACGTAATCATTCTGAACCAGTCTTATAGAAATTCAAATATCTCAAAATATACGAATCATTTATTTGCTATGTTTCTTTTATATGAAAATAGACTCAATAATATTTAAATAAATATCTCATCCAACTTATAATTCAATCTCTACTATTTTTAGTGATTTTTCAAACTCATGTCACTGCTGCTGTCCAAACAGTTCTATTGTAAATTTTTGCTCTCTCTTTCACTTTAGTTGTGTTCATCACTTGCTTATACCAACCTTTCCAATTTCCGATTACATATCGAACATATTGTTCATATGTACATTTGCCACATTTCTCAATTGGTCACATTCACACTTACACTTATTCATAACATGATCGCACCAATCATCATTAGTAAATTATCTCGTTGAACCCCTTCGGAAAACGCCCGATACTCGGTGGTCTTAGCACATAGCTCCACCTACACATAATTCAGCTTTCTTGTACACATGGTGAAGGTCCCTTATCACCCATGTGACCTAGCCATCCCATCTCGTAGCTTTCTTGTCTATATGGTGTCCAACACTAGGAACCACTAATGTGACCTAGCTACTCATAACCCGTAACTTTCTTGTTCACATGGTATACACACAGTATTACACATGTGACCTAGTTACATATGAAATTATTATCTCGTAGCTTTCTTGCACACATGGTGAAAGTCCCTTATCATCCATGTGGCCTAGCTACATATCAAAATTTGCCATCTAGTAGCTTTCTTGTGCACACGGTGAAGGTCCCTTATCACTCGTGTGACCTAGCTACATATTGTCCGTATCTCTCGGTTTTTCGAAGGTTCAATCAAAAATTTCCCATTCCATTCATTTTCATATTTTAGTTATCACCCAACGATTTCCATAATATCTAGCAAAATAAGTATTGTACAAGTAAAATAAATGCATTATTTACATATAAACTTTCTTGTCGAAATCTCGTCAGCTATAACCATGTAGCAACTCATACAACCCATGTAATATTAATTTAACATTCAATTCTTGTAACATTAATTTGCCATTCAATTTCACATGACACAACAAACATCACATTTTCCATACCATACATATCATCCATCAACTTCTAAACATATTAAATCATACAATTTATGCCATATCAATAGAAAATTACAATTCAAGGATGGTATTGCATTATTATTAACACACGAACTTTCCTCGAATGCCGAAACGGTCATTTTACCAACTTTCCTGATTTTTCGATTTTCCTCCAATTCTAGGTCCAAATCTCGTTTTTTTGGGTTATGGAGCTTGGAAGCTTGAAACAAACCCTCGCTATGGAGAACCCTTATAATTTTGTCCTAATAAAGAAGATGGACATATTTGGCATTTAAATTTTGTTTTTAATTCATTTAATTCACTAAATTACAAAAATGCCCCTTAAAAAAATATTTTGAAACATACCCATCCATGTCTATTTTTGTCCACCAACTTAACCAATGGTCTAATTATCATTTAAGGACCTCCAATTTAAAATTTCATACCAATTGGACACCTCTAACATGTAGAACTCAACTTTTTCACTTTTACAATTTAGTCCTTTTGACTAAATTGAGTGCCCAAACGTCGAAATTTTCGAACGAAATTGTAACATCCTGAATTAATGGGCCTATGCGTTTAGTGTGTGTGGATATGTTTAATGTGTTAATTTAACTGTTAGGGGTCCAAATTGGGCTCAGGATGTGGTCAAGGCCTTGGTTAAATTTTTGTTTGGGCACTATAGGGTTTAAAAGGTGGTATCCATGTTTAAAATATCAAAATGGGCTTGTGGCCCAGTGGTCAGTAGCGCCACTTAGGGAGGAAGGAGGTGACGCCACACAAGGGAGTAAGGGGCCCACATTTAAGTTTCATGGAGCCCAATTCTTTTAATTTAAGTCAGCTAATTTTCGGCATTAGGGTTAGGTGGAGTGGACGAAAACAAGGCTCAAAAGTAGGAGGATTTATGTGAATGGGATAATGTAGATATTATAGTTGATAATATGGAAGATAAAAGGAGAAAAGATAGGAGCTATCTGCAAGGCTAGGTGTTGGCCGAAATTCCATCACCTAGAGGAGGGAAGAAATCGGTTTCTTTATGGCAAAGGGGTGCCGAAATTTCCCCTACTATTTGATTAGTTGTTAGTTATCAGGAAGGGCATTTTCGATTTTAAGCAGTAGGTGCCGAAATCTTCTTTAAATAGAGGGGATATCTCTTCAATTCCGGCATTTGGAACTCTATTCTTTTCTCTCATTCTCTGTGCCGAAACCCTTAGCCATTCTCTGCAATCTTTTCTTGTGATTTCTTCAAAAGCCGAAACCTCTCACTTCACTTTCTTTTCCATTCTTTTTCCTCTTGTGCCGATTTCTCCATAAAAGCCAGAATCTTCTCTCAAGTGCTAGCTGAATCTTCTCTAGTAAGGTAAGTGTCGACTCTTGTTATTCCTTAAAATCTCTTTCGGTTTTTAGGAGACAAGGCCGAATGGCCACTTGGTTTGTTCGAGGCTAATATTTTCTCTCTTCCTGCGTTTTGTGCGGCATTCCGGGATTTGAAGGAAACCTGATCATTTAGATCTAAAAGCCGGAAGTCGATAGTCTCTAATTTCGGGATTTCAAGGTAAGGTTTTCAATTCTCCTTAAGATGATCAAACATTTTCTTTTCGTTAGTCATGCCTTAACCTAATGTTTCGTTACCAGCCTCTGAACAACACCTTAGGCAAACAGCGGTTGTGTCGGCTACGGATAGCGTCGACATAGAAAGTCTTGTTCTAACGACAATCAGGTGTGTAGATCTCTAACACACTAGTTAACTGTAATTTATATATGTTATGGGTTAAAAAGCCGGAAAGTGGCTGTGTAGACAGTCGAATAAAACCCTAAAAGGGTTAGGCAAGGATGCTAGGTACGTAATCATAGAAACCTCTATATGTATCGAAATGTATGTAAGTCTATTTTCTTAAATATGGTATGATGTTTTCTGTGTGTATGCATGGGGTTGGGATTATGATAACGAAGGGGAAGTGCATGATAGGTCACTTGGTGATCTATGGTTAAACCACAACTTCAAATGTTAGGTCACATAGTGATCGGTGGCTATGCCATGTTTAATGATTCCTGAATAATAGGAATAGGCAGTACGGCTATCGTTATGGTGTGTAGCGGATGGAGGGTTGATTGTAGAAATCCCCAAGGTGTGATGGTTGGTACGGGTTGGTGTGTAGATGATGGAATTCTAGGATGGGTTGGGCTATTCATCATTCATTATTTTCGTGTGATTATGATTGTTGCCTTTATGTATGGGCCAGGGCTCATAATGTGTTTGTGGGCCTTAGGTCAGTGTGTCCGGGATTTATACATTGAGTCTTGGTGACTCACCCTTTCATTTTTCTCTACTCTTTCAGATGAGCAGTAGATCGTGGATATGGGAGCGGAGACGGACTCGAGGGGCCATCAAGTTTTTATTTTTATAGATTATTTCGGCTTTTCTTTAAGTTTTTAATTTTTGGAATATTTATGTAATAAGGCCCCATAGTTTATATTTCACTGCTTAGTTTTTAATATTTGCAACTTATGAAATTTGTCAAAGGTTTAATTATTCAAAATAATAATAATAATATAAGGTTTTATTTTCAAAAGGTCACCTATTTATTCAAATATTGTCTAATTAACTTACAATTTCTGAAACCAACAAAGCAAAAGTTTTCAATGTACAACCCGTAGCATACCAGATCTGGTTGAAACGTATGGGCCGGGTTTGGGGTGTTATAGAAATTTTCACAAAATCTTCCCGTGAAATCGTAGACCATAAAAATATAATAAAAATAAAATTTTCCTCGTCGGGTTTGTGATCTCGAAACCACTGTTCCGACTAGGCCCTAATTCTGGATGTTACACCCTCGGTAATGAGAGAAATACCATTGAAAGCACCAGGAGTAACTGATCGTGTCTAGAAGTCTTAATATTTATATAATGAATGATCGAGCCTAGAAACTAACTTACGACAACGATTGAGGCAAGCGCACCTATCGAACAGTAGTATAGTTTAGTGGCAAGACTGGATTGTCGAACCCAAAGGAACCAAAAGTACTAATACTAGCTTTCTTTTTATTATCTAGCCTAAAATAAAAGTGATTAATATTTATTTAACTAATTAATAAGGAAAAGATGCTAAGACACAGAGAATGAATTGGGGAAATACTTGTGGGAAAAACTAATTGATTAAGACAATACCCGAGGAAGAGTCCACCTAGACTTCACTTGTTATATAACTCTGAACCAGACGATTTATTCACTTGACTTGATCCGTAGGATTCCCTAATTTATATTAATACCTCTCTCGAGGCTACTAACGTCTAACCCTAGGTTGATTAATTGAAATCTCTTTCTAATTAAAACCCCTAGAGTTGCATTAACTCGATCTATGGACTCCCATATTAGGTTTGACCCTAATTCGGCAGATTTTCGTCATCCTATCTCTAGGGTTGCGATCAACTCCGCTTAACTATGTTAGATCTATTCTTAGACAAAGAATATTCCTCCTCTACCTAAGCACATCAATACTTGAATCAATATCCTGAAACATCAAAACAAGAATTAAGAACAAATCAAGTATTTATCATATAGTTCAGAAAATAATAATAATACCCGTCTTAGGTTTCATCCCCCTTAGGTATTTGAGGGTTTAGTTCATAATCATAATAGAATACATCTCAGAAGAAAATATAAAACAAAACATAAGAAAAACCCTAAAACCCCTGAAGGAAATTGAAGGGAAGATCTTTCGTCTTGAGTATGATTCCGGCTTCTTGAGATGAATCAACTGGCTGTCTTCGAGTAAATCCCACAATTCGGCCTCTCTGGCTTGGCTCATCGGCCTACCTGAACCGCCCCCTTTTAGGTCCCACAATTCGAAATGTCTTTCTTTGCCCCTAAGTACCCTATTCTGAATAGAATTAAAACAGGTCACGTCAGGGACACTCCCGTGTGACACGGCCATGTGAATCGAATCCAGGTCGTAATCGGGCCTACTAAAGAGGCACGGTCGTGTGGCTTGGGCCCAAGCCGTGTGAATTTCGTGTTTTGGCCCATTTTCTCCATTTTTAGCCATTTTCTCGTTCTTTTCATCCTCCGGTGCTCTCCTAGGTATAAAACATGAAATTAAAGGATTAGGAGCATCAAATTCCACAATTCAGTGGATAAATCATCCAAAAGTATGCTAAATGTGGGATTAAAATATGTACACATTACGGTTTATCAGTAACCTTCCCAAATCATTTCTTCTTCAAAGAGACAAAACTTTCCTTAAGGGCATGAGTCATCCACCTGCTTGAAAACTCAGATCCTATCCTCAAGTGCACCATCTCAAACTCTTCCATTTCTCTAATTAAATTGTTATAATTAATTGTTCATTTAATGTAATTTAAATATCTATGAGTAAACATGTATCAAATATAATATATATATATATATATATATATATGAGGCAATTCATTTACATCGATGTAAAATTAATATGATTTATATCCTTTCATAAAAATTTTCTACTATTAAGGTTAAAATTTACCACAAATTCCCGTATCATATCATAAAGTATGTTTTAGTCCCTCTATTGTTAAAAGGAACATTTTAGTCCCTATATGTTTGAAAAGTTGAAATTTTAGTCCTTACAAATCAATTTTTTTGTTAATGGAATAACATGACTTAACCGTGGCTAACATGGCCTTACATCAAATATTAAATTGATTTAAAAAACTAAAGATCATTTTGAAGAATGAGTAGAGGTAAGAAATTGATTTTACTTTTACCTCAAATTGTTTTGGATTTTTCTTTTTTTGCACAAAATTGTTGTGTTTAAAATTTTTGTAATTTGGACCTCATCGGCCATCATTAAGCATGTTATTCCATTTGTTTCAAGACCAATAAGCTTTTCGATTTGAGTTCATATTTGATTTAATGCCATATCAACAACCGTTAAGTCACGTCATTCCATTAACGATAAAGTTAACGTGTAAGGACTAAAATGTCAACTTTTCAAATATACAAGGACTAAAATATTTATTTTAGTAGTAAAGCAAGTAGAATGAACTTTTTGACATGGTATAGAGACTTAAAATAAACTTTAACCTATAATTGATATTTTAACAATCCAATCATTGAATTTCATGTTCCATTTCGATCTTGCATATTAAGTTGAAGTAAAGAAATTTTTTATCTACTTGTTTTATATATAAAAAAAACTTTTAACCATTAAATTATATTAATTTAGACAATGCTTTAGATATATATCATAAGGATATCGAATTGATTTAAAATTTTAGATGCATGAAAAGTACAATTCTAGTAAAACCATGTTTGTTTTACACCGGTGTAAGTGAATTCTTCCCTTATATATAGGGGAGGGATTACATCGGTGTAAAACTTTAGTTGATTTACACTATTACATAACAATTGAAAGTTTTTTACATAAAGTAAATAGTTAGAATTTTTTAATTTATATCAAATATGACATGCATAATCTACATGAATGGAGCATGAATGTAACACTCCTCACCGGCATTCGTCGCCGGAATAGGGTTACGGAGCATTACCGGACTTATTATACAATCGAACATACATTTCTCATACAAATATCAAATTCAAATGCAAGTCATTCACAATCATTCATCAAGTCCCTAATACGAGCCTACGAGGCCCAAAATAAGCTTTAGAAGTGGTTTGGGGCTAAACCGATATCTCAGGAAAACTTCGGAAAAACTTAGAAAATTTTTACAGAATACAGGAGACACACGCCTGTGTGGCCCAGTCGTGTGTCTCACACGGCCAAAGACACGCCCGTGTCACAGGCCGTGTGGATATTCGAAATGGGATCACATGGCCGTGTCCCAACCCGTGTCTGACCTCGTGTAACTCTTTAACTTGGGTCACACGACTAACCACACGCCCTTGTGCCCAGCTCATGTTCCCTTCGAAATGGCCTCACACGCCCGAGTGCCAGGCCGTGTGCTAGGCCGCGCCAAACCTGTAGGGTATACTTACTTATGCCACACAAACAAGTCACACACCCTTGTGTTGGGCCATGTGGAGCATACTGACTTGATTTCTAATTAAACACCAAGGGACACACGACCGTGTCACTTGACTGTTTGTCACACACAGCTAAGACACACGGCCGTGTCACCTGATCGTATGTCACACACAGTTGAGACACAAAACCAAACACTTAACATTTACAAGCCAACTCAAATGGCTAAATTTATTACCAAACAATATACCAAAATGACCATAATTCTTATACATGCCATATAACCAAATATAAAAGCTTAAAAGTACTAAAGTAGAAGCTCGATAGCATTGTAACACCCCCTACCCATATTCGTTGTCAGAATAGGGTACAAGGCATTACCGGAGTTTACGATTTTTTTTAATATAGCCCCTTTATAAATATCTAGCCTTCCCTGCAAATTTTAAACCGAGACCAATCCACATCAACCAATCCAATTCAATATATTTTCAAAATAGATTCATGCATATTTATAAGATAACATCAGCACATACCAAGCCAAGGTTTGCTAGCCATTCCAATGGCTGACTTTACATTCATTTCATATTAACATTACTTTATTAGCTTATACATGCCATTGATTTCCAAAATAAAGTTTCTTTATATACCGAAATCTTGAGGCTGATAGTGTGATGTATCTCCTACCAAATCCGACCTCCGAGCTCTTAACACTACAAAACAGGGGAAAAGGTAACAGGGTAAGCACTTTGTGCTTAGTAAGCCCATATAACAAGAATTATACTTACCTAATATTTTCAATACAATGCAATAACATTCATATATCCATTCAATGCACTATTACCCTAACACGCACAAACTCAACTTTCAAGTTAGTCCAATAATTTCCATGTATTAGTAATATAAACCAAGATATCAATACCATGATTTCCCATTCCCTTATTCTTTTTCCATATTTATCCCGTTGAATTTTTTGGAATTTTCGATGGATTTTCATATGTACACTTTTAATGTACAAATTCGGGTCCGTCAATTCATATTCATGTGCGCACATTTCTATTTCAGAGAGCACACTCCCGCGAACCTCATCTTTACAGCGGGATTACCAGTCCAGGCTAAATCCCCTGTAATATAAACTCATAGAGTATTGTCGGGATTACCAGTCCAGGCTAAATCCCCTGCAACAACAATTACTCTAATGAGCTTGGATCTGAATTACCAGTCCAGGCTAAATTCAGACCCTAATTCGGATTACCCGTCCGGGCTAAATCCATTTTCCACATATTCTTCGGGAGGGCTATATCAGGATAGGATCACCCGTCCGGGCTAGATCCTTTTTACCGTCAATTCCTTTTCAGAGATCCATCGAATTTTGCTTTCATTCAACCGGGATTTCTTCATTTTTTTATCAAATATACCAATGTATCATCAATTTTCATACAATGAACATTCAAATTATATTCACATCAATAACATACATTTCAAGCATTTAAGAATATAATTCAAGTTACATGAACTTACCTCGATACTAGTTCGTATAAAAAATCTACTAATCCGGGACTTTTTCCTTTCCTCGATCTAGCTTTGTATTTGAGTTTTCCGGATCTAAATAAATAAATTCAATCATTAATTCAATACATTTCATGTTCACATGTAGCATTTTCTATAATTCTATTATTATTTTTAGTTCATTCAAAACTGTCTACTTGAGTCATAGTCACTAAATTATTTTTATCTTGAGCTACAGAACTTAAAATTTAGATCTGTTAATTTTTCCTGAGACTAGACTCACATATCTTCTTCCCATAAAATTTTCAGAATTTTTGGTTTAGCCAATAAGTACAGTTTATTCTTTAAAGTCACCCCTGTTCTGCTGTTTGACAGTTCTGACCCTTCTTCACTAAAAATTTATTATCTCTTCATACAGGATTCAGATGATGTTATTGTTTATTTCTATTGAAAATAGACTCAGCAAGGATTCTAAACATGTAAATTTAAGCCCCTAATTATTTTTATATAATTCTTTATGATTTTCTAAAGTCAAAACAGGGGAACCTTAGTTCATTCTAACCTTGTCTCACAAAATTTATTATATCTCATGATTTACATATCTATTGCTTACACCGTTTCTTCTATGAGAAACTAGACTTAATAAGCTTTAATTTCATATTTTTTTCATCTTCTAATTCGATTTCTAGAATTTATGGTAATTTTTCAAATTTAGTCTACTGCTGCTGTCCAAAACTGTTTTAGTGCAAAGTGTTGATTTCTATTTTGCCCCAAATTTCACAGTTCATACAATTCAGTCCTTACTCAATTAACCCTTCAATTAAGCAAATTTCTCTCAATTAAAACTTTATTCTATCACTTTAAACTACTTTATAACCTTTGGGAATCATAATTTCGTAATAGACTTTAATTCCAAACATTTTCACAATTAGGTCCTAAAAATCAATTTCTATTGAAATTACTTATTAAAATCATCTCATAAACAAATTAAAGCTTAAATTTCATGCCATTTCATCATAAACTTACAGGACTCAGCCATGGTAACTTTCAATTTCATCCATGAGATCAAAAACTAATGAATTTAGTAATAGGACCTAGTTGTAAAAGTCTTAAAAACACAAAAATTACAAGAAATAGGCAAGTATTAACTTACTTGGTGCAAAAATTATGATATACCAGCTTAGAAAACCCTCCTATGGCGTTTTTGGCTGATGAGAGTAAAGAAAAATGAAGATATTTCTAGATATCTCAAATTAGTCCTAGTTTTATTTAGTAAATTTTGTTATTTTCCCATTTTACCCTTCTTTCAGTAATTCTCCTGATTTTTCTCAGCTTATGCTGCCCAAAATATCTCCTTTGGGCTTATTTTCTCTTTAGATCCCTTTTCATTTGACAATTGAGCTATTTAATCCTTCTAATAACTTTTACACCTTTTTCAATTTAGTCCTTTTCATTTAATTACCTACCCAAACGTTAAAATTTTCTAACAAAATTTTAATACCACATTACTAACATTTTATAAATATTTATAAAAATATTTCCTACTCTATTTTATGAGATCAAAGTCTCGATACATTGTTTTTACCCAATTCCTTCAATAATTCCTTTTTCTAACTAACTACTAAATCGGTAAAATTTTTCTATCGATATTTTAATACGATTTTTTCCTATCATATAAATATTCATGCAAATATATTGAAATAAATTTCTCTTTAAATCGGATTTATGGTTGCGAAACTATTGTTCCGATAACCTTGAATTTAGGCCATTACAAGCGTGATGCAATCTTCGACAACTCCCAATCCGAGCTAGCTTCGATATTCACTATAAAACACGGAAAAGTAAACAGAGTAAGCTATAAAGCTTAGTAAGCTCGTATGCTAAACAAGTGAAACTTACCAACCAACAATTCAATAACATAAACATCATATAATGCAATTCAAATTTGAAACATAACATATATATTCAGTCCAAAGATTAAACACAATTTCCATCAATTTCTTCAATTCGATGATTGTATAGTTCACGTACATACCTGTACAAGCTTGTATCGATCTCATACTCATCCATATCTTTAATATACCCATTGAACCATTTGTAATACTATCGCATACTCGGGAATCTCGCACCCTAAGTGCCAAATACATAGTCGAAGCTATCTCAATCTCACATCTCATATAATGCTCCTCTCGAGCTATCAACGGGTTTGCTCACACAAGTTGACGGTCATGACGCAGCTACACGGTGCTGCTCACACAAGTTGGCGAGAATCCACAACACATGCCGGATAACTCAGCCACTGGTAGGACGTACGGACCAGCACCCAAATCACATAACCCCTAATGACATGTCATTCGTATCCTAATCTATTCATAAGGTTCAACTGGGATTTCTCATTTGTTGGATCATCGTCGAACATATCCACAAGGTCGTATTCACAAATAATTCAATAATAAAGCATTTAAAACACAATAATATCAATGCTTATTAACATACGAACTTACCTAGAATGCGAAAACGATGAAATGAGTCGATTAGTCCAACACTTTGTTTTTCCCTCGATCTAAATCTGAACTTCGCTTTTCTTGATCTATTTGTAATCAAATTTAGCTTATTTAACTATCATTCTATTCAGTTTAGCCCAAAATGCATATTATGGAAACTTTACACTTTTTCCCCTAATATTTCAACATTTTTACAATTAGTCCTTATCTCATAAAAACACAAATTCATGTAATTAGGTCCCTACCCATGCTAGCCGAATTTCATATAGACACATAGCAACCCATATTTTTCATTTATTTCACAATTTAACCACAAAATTTACACATTTAACAATTTAATCCCTAATTGGCAATTTTACCGAAAATCACTTCACAAATGTTGTTTATCTAACAACAAGCATACGTTTTCTATCATCAAACATCAAAATACACATGTATTCATCAATAGAAAAACCCTAAACCTTTAATAGTTTTGCAAACTAGTCCTTGGGCTAGCTAGATTAAGTTGTAACAATTTCAAAAACATAGAAATCATTAAAAACGAGACAAAAATCATACCTAATTGCAAGAATTGAAGACAGCCGAATATTGAAGCTTAAAAAATGGCTTCTTTACACCCTAGTTCAGTTGGAGAAGATGATAAGAGAATATAAAATTATTTTTTTATTTATTTCACCTTTAATTACTAAATACCAAAATTAACCTTTAAAATTATCAAAAATTTCAAAATTACCAAGCCACTATCATCCACTATCATATTATTGGGCTATTTACCACTTAAGGACCTCCACTTTAAAGTTCTATAGCTATTTGACACCTTTAGCTAATAGAAGACAAGTTTTACACTTTATGCTATTTAGTCCTTTTTATCAAATTGAGCATTCAAACGATAAAATTTCTTAACGAAATTTTCACGCAATCATACTATCATACTTTAGATCTCAAAATAATAATAAAACAATTATTTCAACCTCAGATTTTTAATCCCAAAACCACTGTTCCGATTTGACTAAAAACGGGTTGTTACAAATCTCCCCCTCAGAAATTTTCGTCCTCGAAAATCTTACCAGAAAATAGACTAGGGTACTATTTTTTCACAGATTCCTCGGGTTACCACATAGCTTTTTCAACACTATGACGTTGCCAGAGAACCTTAACTAAAGCTATGCTTTTATTTCTCAACTCTTTAATCTCTCGAGCCAAAATTCTGATCGGTTCTTGGCTATACGTCATATCAAGTTGAATTTCAATCTCTGTTGGAGAAATTACGTGTGATGGATCTGATCTATATCGATGTAACATCAAAACATGAAACACATTGTGGATCCTTTCTAACTCTGACGGTAAAGCTAGCCGATATGCCACTGGTCCTATTCTCTCAATAATCTCATACGGCCCGATAAATCGCGGACTCTATTTGCCTTTGTGACCAAATCGAAGAATCTTCTTCCACGGAGATACTTTCAAAAATACTTTGTCGCCAATTTGAAATTCAATGTCTTTGCGTTTCAAATCCGCATATGATTTCTGTTGATCTGAAGTTGCTTTCAAACTGTCGCAAATTACTTTCACTTTATCTTCGGTCTCTTTAACCAAATCAACCCCGTGAATCTTTTTCTCACTAAGCTTGGTCCAATACAATGGAGTTCAGCATTTGCGACCAAACAATGCTTCATACGGTGCCATCTTTATGCTCGATTGAAAACTATTGTTATACGCGAATTCAACCAATGGTAAATATTTCTCCCAGTTGCCTTCAAATTCTAAAACACAGCAACGAAGCATATCTTTGAGAATCTGAATTACTTTTTCAGATTGACTGTCGATTTAAGGAAGGAAAGCAGTACTAAAATGCAATTGTGTACCCAATGCTTCTTGTAATTTCTTCCAAAATCTCAACGTAAACCTTGGATCTCTATCCGAAATAATAGAAATTGGCACCTCGTGCAATCTAACGATCTCAGAGATGTACAATTCAACTAATCTATCAAGCGAAAAGTATGTACGTACCGGAATGAAATATGCAGACTTCGTCAGTCAATCAACGACAACCCAAATACCATCTTTCTTTTTCAGAGATAGGGGTAATTCTGATATGAAATCCATCGTAACTCTATCCCATTTCCACTCTGTATCATCACTGGCTGAAGTAATCCCGAAGGCACTTGATGTTCGGCTTTAACTTGTTGACAAACCAAGCATATCGACCCAAACTCTGAAATGTCTCGTTTCATACCCGACCACCAGTATAACTGTTTCAAATCATTGAACATTTTTGTACTCCCCGGATGAACAGATAAACAACCACTGTGTGCTTCGTGTAGAATTTTCTAAATAAGTTCAGAGTTTGTCGGTACACATATTCTACCTCGGAACAATAAACAATTATCGGATCCGATCTAATACTCTGAATCAGTAGTCGAATCGTATTGCACTCTTTAGCTTGCAATTCGTTATCACACTTCTGAGCTTCACAAATTTACTGAAGAAATAGCGATTTAGCTTTTAACACAGCTAAAATCAAACCATCATCAGACAAGGTTAACTGTGTCTTCATCGCACGCAAAGCAAATAAAGATTTTCTACTTAGAGCATCTGCGACTACATTCGTTTTCCCCGGATGATAATCAATTACTAATTCATAGTCTTTCAGCAACTCGAGTCATCTTCATTGTCGCAAATTCAAATCTTTTTAAGTCATTATATACTTCAAACTCTTATGGTCGGTAAAGATATGGCACTTCTCACTGAATAAATGATGTCGCCAAATTTTCAAAGCAAAAATAATAGCGGCCAATTCTAAGTCACGTGTCAGATAATTCTTTTCATGCGGCTTCAACTGTCTAGAAGCATAAGCTATCACTTTACTCTCTAGCATCAAAACACAATCCAAACCATTCAATTACGCTTCACTAAAAATCACAAACTCTTTACCCGACTCAGGCTGAACTAAAACTGGTGCTTCAGTTAACAATGCTTTCAACTATTCAAAACTCTGTTGACATTTCACGGACCACTCAAACTTTACATCTTTCTGTAGCAATCATCGAGAATCATTTCACAAAACGTCGATAGTAGCCAGCTAATCCCAGAAAACTTTTGACTTCAGACACATTTCTTGGTGGTTTCCAGTCAACAACTGCTGAAATCTTGCTCGGATCAACTCGGATACCTTCCGCTGAAACAATATGTCCCAAAAATCCAACCCCTCGGAGCCAAAACTCGTATTTACTGAATTTAGCAAACAATTACTTATCTCTCAAAGTTTGTAATACAATTCTCAAATGTTCAGCATGCTCAGACTCATCTCAGGAATAGATCAGAATGTCATCAATGAATATAACAACAAATCTGTCTAAATAAGGTCTAAAGATCCAATTCATCAAATCCATAAAAACTGCAAGAGCATTAGTTAATCTGAAAGGCATAAAAAGAAATTCATAATGCCCGTACTTTGTTCTAAACACAGTTTTTGGCATATCTAAATCTTTAACTCTTAACTGATAGTAGCCAGATCTCATATCAATCTTCGAAAATATTGTCGCTCCTTTCAACTGATCAAATAAATCATCAATTCTCGGTAAAGGATACTTATTCTTAATCGTAACCTTGTTGAGTTGACGATAGTCAATACACAATCTCATCGATCCATCTTTCTTCTTTACGAATAACACTGGTGCACCTCAAGGCGAAAAACTAGGTCGTGCAAAACCTCTATCTGTTAACTCTTACAACTGAGACTTCAATTCTTTCAATTCTGTTGGAGCCATTCTGTACAAAGTTATCGATATTGGTGATGTTCCCGGTACTAATTCAATAGCAAACTCAACTTCTCTGATCGGTGGCAACCCATGCAATTCTTCTGGAAACACATCCAGATATTCACAAACTACTGGTACTGATTCAATCTTCGATTCAGACACTTTTGTATCCAGTACATACACAAGGCAAGCATCACAACATTTTCTCACATATTTCTGAGCTAACATCGATGATATCAAAACAGGCAATCCACTCGACTCATCAGATTCAATTCGAAGGATTTCATTATTCTGACATTTCAATTCAATAGTCTTTCATCTACAATTCACAATAGCATCATGCAGAGTCAATCAATCTATACCTAGAATCACATCAAATTCATCAAACAGTAAAAGCATCAAATTTGCTGGAAAATAATAACCCCAAATCATCAAAGGACAATTCTTGCAAACTTTATTAACTAGGACATACTTGCCTAAGGGGTTCATTACTTTAATCACAAATTTGATAGACTCAACAAGCAAACTCTTACTAGACACTAAATTCATACAGACATATGAATGAGTCGATCCAGGATCAATCAGTCCAATTACATTGTGTCGTAGAGAGAAAATGTATCAGTGATAACATCTGGTGACGACACATTTTTGCTGGCGCGAATAGAGTAAGCTCTGCCTGGTGCTCTAGCCTCGTATCTCACAGCAGAGTCCTTTGTCGTTCCTTTAGTACTAGTCACATTTCCAGTATTTTTAGGTGGTCTCCCTCTCGCAGCTGTGCTACTCGATCTTTGATAAACCGTAAAAGTAACATATTTTAGGCCCACATTTAGCATGCTTTTGGATGATTTAAGCCTTCAATTGTGTAATTTGGTGCTTTTAATCCTTTGTTTTCATGTTTTATACCCAGGAGAGCACCGAATGATGAAAAGAACGGAAAATGGGCCCAAAACAAAGTAAATAGGCCATATCACGAAATCCACACAGCCTGGGCCTAAGACCACACCGCCGTGCCACACTCAACAGCCTCGAACACGGCCTGACCACGACTTACACGGGCGTGTGCCATGGGCGTGTCCCTGCCATGACAAAGAGAAGTTTCACTCGGATTAGGATACTTAGGGGCGAAGAAACACATTCTGAAGCCTATATAAACACCCTAAGTGTAACCTAAAAAGGGGGAACCCAGGGCTTTAGTCAAGGGGCGTCCAACTAGGCCAAAGAGGGTAGATTTGTGGAGATTTACTAGAAGATAGCCAGTTGATTCATCTCAAGAAGCCGGAATTATACTCAAGATGGAGGATCTTTCCTTCAATTCCTTCAGGGGTTTTAGGGATTTCTTATGTTTTGTTTTATCTTTTCTTTTGAGATGTATTCTTTTATTACTATTATGAACTAAACCCTCAGATACCTCAGGGGGATGAAACCTAAGATGAATCTTGTTATCGTTAGCTGAACTATATGATAAATATTTGACTTGTTCTTAATTATGTGTTCTTAATTCCCGTGTTGATATTTCGAGGATATTAATTCAAGTGTGATGTGCTTAGGAGGAGGAGCAAAAGTCCCTGCCTAAGAGTAGATCTAGATTTAAGCGGAGTTGATTACACGCCTAGAGATAGGGTGACGAGGTTTTGCCAGATTAGGGTGAAACCTAATATGGGAGTCCATAGATCGAGTTAATGCAATTCTAGGGTTTTAATTAGAAAGATATTTCAATTAATCAACCTAGGGTTAGACGTTAGTCGCCTTGAGAGAGGGATTAATATACGTTAGGGAATCTTACGGATCAAGTCAAGTGAATAAATCGTCTGGTTCAGAGTTAGATAACAAGTGAAGTCCGGGTGGATTCTTCATCGGGTGTCATCTTAATCAATTGGTTTTTCCTAAAGTTATTTTCTCAAATTCATTCTTCCTTGTCTTAGAGTCTTTAGTTTAGTAGCTTAGTTAATTTAGATTACACAACAAATTCCCTTTATTTTAGGCTAGATAATCAAAAGAGAGTTAGTATTAGTACTTTTGGTTCCTTTGGGTTCAACATTCCGGTCTTGCCTAAACTATACTACTGTTCGATATGTGCGCTTGCCTCAAATCGTTGTCATAGTTAGTTTTCAGGTTCGATCATTCTTTTTATAAATTCTTAAGACTTTGACATCACGATCAAGTTTTTGGCGCCATTGCCGGGGAATTGAAATATTAAGAAAGCTTAATTTTTATTACTTTAGCCATTTTTATTTTTTGCAATTTACTTTTATTTTTTAGTCTATTTTCAACTTTGCTAATTTTCTTTCTTTTGTTCCTTTCAGGTACCTCTAGTTTATGACTAGAAGGAACCCGACAAGACCCCTACTTTACGATAGTGATATTGAAGGTACCGTTCGCAGAACTCGCAGAGAGATAAGGCAAAGCTTAAACTACATAGAAGGAGAACAAGAAGCCGAAATTAATACTACAGAAGAGATGGCTGAAAATCGTCCACCACCTCCAGAAGTGGCCGAACATCATGCTCCACGAACTATGTATGATTATGCTAAACCTAGTTTAACAAGAACTGAGTCAAGTATTGTTAGGCCCACTATTGCTGCAAATACTTTGGAACTGAAACCTAACACTATACAGATGACACAACAGTTTGTTCAGTTTGATAGTTTGTAGGATAAGGATCCTAACACACACTTAGCAAATTTTCTAGAATTCTGTGATACCTTCAAAATAAATGGCATTTCTGATGATGCCATCCATCTTCGGTTATTTCCTTTCTCTCTGAGAAATAAAGCCAAACAGTGGTTATATTCTCTTCCACGAGGATCAATCACTACATAGGATCAAATGACCGAAAAATTTTTATTAAAATATTTTCCGCCGGCCAAAACGGCCAAGTTTGTGCAGATAGATTTAGAGACACTTTACGACGCATGGGAGAGATACAAGGATTTGTTGAAGAGGTGCCCACACCACGGATTACCATTGTGGCTACAGGTGCAAACTTTCTACAATGGTGTGAACGCCTCAACAAGTCAGTTAATCGATTTAGCCGCCGACGGAACCCTGAACAACAAAACTCCTGAAGCGGCCTATGAATTTATAGTGGAGATGTCACTGAATAACTATCAGTGGCAAGTTACAAGGACAAGGCCAGCCAAAGTAGCCGGAGTTTTCAACCTCGATGCAGTAACCGCACTATCAAATCAGGTAGAGTTGCTACATAAAAAATTTGTTGGTTTATATGGTTCTTCGCAGGCACATCCAGTTATGCAGTGCAACGCAAGTGAAGGAGTGGCGAACACTGAGTACCCACCCTACGAACAGGGCGTGGAGAGCGAACAGATGAACTATATGGGTAACAATTTCCAATCTAACAATAACCCTTATAGTAATACTTATAATCCAGGTTGGAAGAACCACCCAAATTTCTCATGGGGCGGTCAAAGAAATCAAATGCAACAACCTTCCCAAAACTTCCAACAACAGCCCTACCCACAGGAAAAGAAGTCGAATCTTGAAGAAATGCTGACAAACTTCATAGCTGCCTCAGAAACACGCTTTCAAAAGATGGAAACAAAACTTGAGGCATCGACACAGCAGCTCAAGGATCAAATCGGGCAACTTGCTAAGCAAATCTCTGAGAGACCACAGAGAAGACTACCAAGCAAAACCGAGACTAACCCAAGGGAGCAAATTCAAGCCATAATAGCTCAAGATAGTGAAGGGTTAGACAAGCCCAATTTAAAGCAAAAACATGTGATAGAAGAAGATATGATTGGGGTCAATAACAAGCTGAAACCGATGATCAAAGAGTACAAACCTCGCATACCATATCCCGAAGCAATAACAAAAGACGACACAGATGAACAGTTCGGTAAGTTTCTTAAACTTTTAAAGAAATTACATATTAACTTACCGTTTCTTGAAGCTCTTTCACAGATGCCAGATTCGAGGAAATTTTCAAAGAAGCTATTGACAAACAAGTGAAAGATAGACGAGGAATCACATGTGGAACTGAATGCAGTGTGCTCAGCAATGTTGCAGGATAAATTACCACGAAAATTAAAAGATCCAGAGAGTTTTACAATTCCATGCTTAATTGGTAGTTTATCTGTTGATAATGCATTAGCTGATTTAGGGGCAAGCATAAATGTCATGCCTTATAAATTGTTTAAACAACTAGGTCCAGGGAAACCCAAACAAACTAGGATGAGCATTCAATTAGCTGATAAAACTGTTAGAATTCCCAGGGGTATAATCGAAGATGTACTCGTGAAGATTGATAAATTCGTATTCCCAGTAGACTTTATTGTTTTAGACATGGTTGAGGACAACACGATCCCCCTAATTTTAGGAAGACCATTTTTAGCAACTACCAGAACTAAAATTGATGTCGATGCAGGTGAACTCATACCCTGTGTAGGTGAGGAGACAGTCACTCTTAAAGCCCTCGATTCAGCTAGAACATCAAATAATCAAGGTGAGAAAGTAAAATCTATTGATAACCATTCGACTAACCCATCTTTTCAGGAAGCACCACAAAAGAACAAAACTGAACCCGATCCTAGACCCTGAACCAACAAGGAAATAACTCACGAGGAACAAGGGATTCAGACCGATGAACCAACAGAGAGGAAGACGCATTCTAAGGAAGAACTAGGAATACACGAAGCAGAGCCAAAGCCACTCCACGAGGTAGATAATTTCAAAATTGGAGATCAGGTATTGTTAGACAAGGCAGACCCACGAATATCTCCTCCTGATCCTAACACAAGCAAGGAAATCCCTTTTAAGGTAATCAATGTTTTCCCATATGGAACAGTCGAGGTGAGTAATCTTATGTTTGGCACTTTGAAAATAAACGCTACTCGTCTTAAACTTTATCATGATAATGGAACTGCTAGCACGAGGAAGGATTTTCAACTCCTTAACCCCCCTTGAATATGTAGATAAGAGGAGAGTCTAGCTTAAGACTATAAACGAGCGCTTCTCGGGAGGCAACCCGAGTACTAACCATTAACTTCTACATTTTTTATTTTATTTATATTATTTTATTCTTTCCTTTCAGCACCTAACCGCAAAACAAACCAAGTTCAGATTCCCCAGCCACATAGCCTTGCACACGACCGTGGCCATGGCCGTGTGGATACCCCGAATCTCCGTACTGACATGGCAGAGATGGTACCAGTCAAAAATGAATCATAACTTCGAGTCACGGACTCCAACCACCACGCCACGATCGTACGATGTGGCCGTGGCTGACACTGTTAAAACATACACGGGCGTGGAGACCGAAACATAGGCGTGGGGGAAGCGAATAAGGCACAACACGGCCGTGTGATACGGCCATATGAATGCACACGCCCATGGTACACTGGCATGGGCAAGTACCAGGCTTCAAAATTCTATTTAAGCCTACCCCCACCCCTCCTTCTTCTCACATATTCCTCACCCTTCTTCTTCCTTAACACCCCTCTACACTCTCCATTCTCAGTTCTCATAACTATAGCTCTAACAACACCCATGTCGAAGAAGTGGAAGGAACCCAGCACATTCTCCCTTAGGGAGACCGATCTATATAAGTTCATGCCACACGCTTCATTCACTCGACAAGCCAAGGGTCATGCTTGAGACCATTTAACTTTTGTTTTACTTTTCTCTTCTCTTTTATTTTCCTTCCCTTTGACTCTCTTATGCTTAAATTAGTTTAATTTATTTTAGTTTCTTAGTGTCAGGTTCTACAGGCTGCTAGGGAATCACACCGGAACCACGACCACCGCCTCAACACAACCTTAGGAATCACACCCACCTCGCGAACCATCCAACAATAAGGACTCCTCAGTCCATTCATCTTTTCTGTTAATTTTATTTTACTTTCTATTTTCTTTCCCTTTAGTTTTCTTATCCTTAAATACATAATTAGTTTATTTTAAATGTGTCTTAATAATTCCTGGCTAATTCTTCACGAGCTCCCCAATTTCTTCATCTAGCGCAGAGCTCGTTAGTAACCACCACACCAAAAGACGACACCTCCAATGCATTTTTCACATTCTCCAAGGATTTCATCCACAATTTAGGAAGTTTCACTTCTCTCCCTCTCTTTTCATTATCTTATTATTTGCTATTATCTATCTTTGTACAATGAGGGCAATGTACAGCTTAAGTGTAGGGGGTTAACTATAGTATTATTTGAAAATACCTGAATTATGCCTTGTTCGAAAAGTTTCTCATATTATGATTAGAATGAAATTTCCCTGATTTATGATTTCTATTGATATGTTTTAGATTAAGTTATCGATAATTATGCATTGATGATTAAATTTTAAAGATACTATAGAATCAAGCATGATAAGTCTATTTTTCAGAATTAAAATTTTTAGGTTGTCTACCTGAATTTGAATATTACTTTGAAGTTTGAAATTTACGAGGTTGACATCAAATACCCATAATTTTTTGTGAGATTTTGAGCCTTATAGAGCATACATTCTTTTGTGCTCACTTTTTATTATGAGTGTGTCAACATTTATCTGTTATTCTAGAACTTGCTTCGACTATACATGTTAAGACCACACCTTTGATTTGATATATAGAGATGATAAAGGCACTTAGGATTTAACCCACTTACTCCACTAAAAAGCCTACCTTCATAATTAACCCATAAAGAACCCCATCGATCCTAACAACCCTTTTTATTGACTTACCCACTAATATTCCCCCAAAAACCCTTTGTATTTGTTATCACCATTCCTTTTGACTAACCTTATATCGAGATTTGATTAGTTACCTAATTATATTATTTCAGTAGTTGAATTTATCCCTTATTATTTAACTTGCTCTTAAAAATAAATAAATAAATAAATAAATAATTTTAGAAGTATATTCACTATTAGTTTTGTGATTAGGTGAGCTTATACGTCAAAATTCCAATTATTGAAGGAGAAGCTCATATCAGAATATTGTTAGTAGTACAAGTTTATTATTAGTTCGTGTTTCTAGATAGGTAATTTGTCAGGTCAGTCTCGATTCTAACCTTCTAATTCATCCTTTATCCACACCTTTAACCCAAGCCCCGCTACAACCCTGTTAAAGACCTTTTGATCTGTGTATCATCTTATTTTACAGTGGTGGAGATTTGATTTCCAAGAAAGCCTAGGGGATTAATTTTTCATATTCGACTTTTGAGTGCTTAATTCTGAACCTTAAACACTTCGAGTGATTTGAGTGAATCTTTAGTGAGGATGTCAACTCTTGTCGATTTCGAATCAAAGGTAATTATTTAGGTAAGGGGAAACACCTAACGTTTTCAGGGCTATAAATGTATGACTTTAATTGTTTGAATCTTTAGGAGTCTTTGAATTGAATTATCCATGTATGAATTATCTTTGAATTATGATGAAACACTATCAATGAATATTATGAATCAAGGGAGTTCGTTTTAATTATGAGTTGAGAATTTTGCTTGAGGACAAGCAAAAGCTTAAATGTGGGGGTATTTCATAAACCGTAAAAGTAACATATTTTAGGCCCACATTTAGCATGCTTTTGGATGATTTAAGCCTTGAATTGTGTAATTTGGTGCTCTTAATCATTTGTTTTCATGTTTTATACCCAGGAGAGCACCGAATGATGAAAACAACGGGAAATGGGCCCAAAACGGAGTAAATGGGCCATATCATGAAATCCACACGGCCTGGGCCCAAGACCACACGGCTGTGCCACACTCAACAGCTTCGAACTCGACCTGGCCATGACTTACACGGGCGTGTGCCATGGGCGTGTCCCTTCCGTAACAAAGAGAAGTTTCACTCGAATTAGGATACTTAGGGGCGAAGAAACACATTCCGAAGCCTATATAAACACCCTAAGTGTAACCTAAAAAGGGGGAACCCAGGGCTTTAGTCAGGGGGCGTCTAGCTAGGCAAATAGGGCAGATTTGTGGAGATTTACTAGAAGATAGCCAGTTGATTCATCTCAAGAAGCCGGAATTATACTCAAGACGGGGGATCTCTCCTTCAATTCCTTCAGGGGGTTTTAGGGATTTCTTATGTTTTGTTTTATCTTTTCTTTTCATATGTATTCTTTTATTACTATTATGAACTAAACCCTCAGATACCTGAGGGGGATAGAACCTAAGATGAATCTTATTATCGTTTGTTGAACTATATGATAAATATTTAACTTGTTCTTAATTATGTGTTCTTAATTCTTGTGTTGATATTTCCGGGATATTAATTCAAGTGTGATGTGCTTAGGTGGAGGAGCAAAAGTCCTTGCCTAAGAGTAGATCTAGCATAGTTAGTAAAGTTGATCACACGCCTAGAGATAGGGTGACGAGATTTTGCCGGATTAGGGTGAAATCTAATATGGGAGTCCATAGATCGAGTTAATACAATTCTAGGGGTTTTAATTAGAAAGAGATTTCAATTAATCAACCTAGGGTTAGACGTTAGTCTCCTCGAGAGAGGGATTAATATACGTTAGGGAATCTTACGGATCAAGTCATGTGAATAAATCGTCTGGTTCAGAGTTAGATAACAAGTGAAGTCTAGGTGGATTCTTCCTCAGGTGTCTTCTTAATCAATTGGTTTTTCCTAAAGTTATTTTCTCAAATTCATTCTTCTTTGTCTTAGAGTCTTTAGTTTAGTAGCTTAGTTAATTTAGATTACACAACAAATTCCCTTTATTTTAGGCTAGATAATGAAAAAGAGAGTTAGTATTAGTACTTTTGGTTCCTTTGGGTTTGACATTCCTGTCTTGCCTAAACTATACTACTGTTCGATAGGTGCGCTTGCCTCAAATCGTTGTCATAGTTAGTTTCTAGGTTCGATTATTCTTTTTATAAAATTTTAAGAATCTGACATCACGATCAGTCTTGCATTCTAATATCTATAATAAAATGATCTTGCGAGCCACATTTGAAACAACCTTTATTATTCATCCAGTAGTATCCAAAATGTCACCTTCCACACTATTGACACTCAAGTTTATTGTTTCTCGCACTACCCACACTCGATACTGAAGTAGCTGGGGCTTTAGGACTCGTTTATTGCTTTCCAAAATCTCTATTAGAATACCCTGCTGAAGCTGTTGAACGACTATACAAATCCCGTGATTTCTTTGACTAGGATTGATAGGGTTTATTCATCAATCACTTTCTCGAATCTCTAGCTTCGAAATCAGCTTTTCTCTTTTCTTTACCCAGTTCCTCGGCTTTGCATGCTCTGTTGACTAAAACAACAAATTCTTTCAACTCTAAAATCCTGACTAGCAATCTGATGTCTTCATTTAACCCGTCTTCGAATCTCTTACACATAATTGCTTCCGTGGAAACACATTCTCGAGCATATTTATTGAGTCTCACAAACTCTCTCTCATACTTTGTCACAGACATTCGAACCTATTTCAATTCCAGAAATTCTTTGCACTTTTGGTCGATAAACCGCTGACTGATGTATTTCTTTCTGAACTCAGCTTGAAAAAATTCCAATGTGACCCATTCTCTCAGCACCACCAATATCAAAGTATTCCACCACTGATATGTAGTGTCTCACAGAAGTGATACGACACATTTAACACATTCAGCAGGTGTACAAGATAGTTCATAAAATACTCTGATTGTATTCTCAAGCCAAAACTTGACTCTATCAAGATTAGTGTCAACATTAGCTCTAAACTCTTCAGCCTCATACTTTCGGATTTTATAAACCAGTGGCTTTGTAACATCCTAAAATAGGGGCTATTTGTGTTTGAATTATTTTGCTTGAGTTTGGATTGCTGTGATAATCATTCGTGGTGTTATAAGACTTAATTAGTGGTCTTGAGTAGGCTCGGATTAGTAGAAAATTTATTTGTGAAGCTTTAAAGATAGAGAGCTTTAGTAAGTAGGAGTTACAAGGTTAAATGAGGGAAATGTTGTCATTAAAAAGGCCTTGGAAAAGTGGCAAAGGGAGGCCACTTAGGTGCTAGAGTTGACGCCACAAGGAGCAATGGGGAACCTATGTTCGAGTCACGAATTTTCCCTTTTTGATCTTTATTTTGGACGGCAATAAAGGGAGGGAATTTCTCAATTTTAAACTTTGGGATAATAAGGAAAGTATGAGAATATTATTTGGCTTTAAATGGATTTTATTTGATTAATTTTGAAAAGTTGGCAAAGAGGAAATTTAGGGATGTGATTTATTCAAATTAAATTTGAATATTTCAAATGAGTGGCTTAGAGTGAATTGGGGAATTGCCAAAATTTTTGAATTTCCTTAGAGAGGAGTGGATGGCAAGGTGATAAGGGGAGTGCCGAATTTCCTTAGTCTTTTCTTCATAATTTTCGGCTAGCATCACTTTTCTTTCTTCTTCAACCTTTCTCTCAAAAACCGATACCTCCATTTCCATTCTCTTTTTCTTCTTTTTTTTTTTTGATCTTTGGCCGAAACTCCTAATCTACTTCTTTCTCTCCCTCTTTTTCACTCAAAACCGAATCTTGAGTATTATTTTCAACCATAGCCGAAACTCCTATCCCTCTTGTCCCATTATTTTCTTTCTCCATTAGCCGAATCTACTCCCTTGGTGTGTCGAAATTTCCTTCTCCTATTTTGTGTAGCCTTGGCTGAATATCTTAGCATGGGTGCCTCTTCTATTTTTTTCCTCCAATCGATTCTAAGGTGAGTGTCCAAGGCCGAATGCCTTTTCTTTGGTTCTCTTGTTCTTGTCGACTTCTAAAGGGGTAAGAGCCGATTTCGGTATTGGATTGCAAGTGTGAATCGACTGATTTGGAATCGGTTTGTTGTAGGGCCTTCGAAGTGTTGGAAGCAATCTAGTGAAGCCGTCACCTTTGATTGATTGGTTGGTAAGTGGTGGTAAGAATGTGTTAGTAGTTTAATCTCTTTAGTATTCGTTTAAGCCGAAGGCTATTAACATGTGATTGCCGATTTAGGGAAAACAAAAGCGCTTGGAGTGTGGTGGCTAGTATTCAAAGGCATTTGGGTAAGGTTTGGGGTTCACAAGGAACCCTTTGCGATTAATTTTTGGTTTGGCCGAATAGGCCATGGCACTAATCTTGTGTTTGGCCGAATATAGGGCAAGGATATTGTGGGTAGCCGATTTGGTTCTTCGGGATTTAAGGCTTTCGTTAATTTCAGGTGTGTGTATACACACTTTATGATTAATAAACTGTGCTAAATATTGGTGTATGCTAAATCTGGTTCATGTAGCTTTGGATTTAATACCATAACGATATAAGCGATGATTCAGGTAAGTTCCTGACAGTATGAGTTTTCTATTGATGCTTTTGGGAAGCATGGCATATTTGATATATGTGATGTAAATATATATTTGGCATAAACTCTGTTATATAATTGATTGATGTGGGTTGATGAGAGGAGGGGGCAGTGATTGTGTCGACGGACACCAGTGGTTTGGTACCACATTGTGACTACGGTCACCAGAGGTTTGGCACCTCCAGAGGTTTGGCACCTCATAGCGTCTCGTCCCTGTGGCTTAGCACCACCGTGGGTTGGCCCCACTTTGAGATATGGGATTGACGCCAGTGATTTGGTATCACACGATGGGTTGGCCCCATCATTTGATTTGTGACTTATGGTCACCAATGGTTTGGCACCACAATATGACGGATTTCGTGACTATACGTCACCAGTGGTTTGGCACCACCAGTGGTTTGGTACCACACGGGGTAGAGAAAGGTGTTCGGATGGCTAGGTTGGGTGCATATTAAACTTGTGCATATTAAATGAATTATGATTTGTGTATGATGTTACATTAAACTGGGAAAAAGGGTTACACATTGGGTCTTGATGACTCACCTTTTTCCTTTAACATTTTCAGGTGACTCGTAGCTGCGGATAGGGAGCCGGATGGACTCGAGGTGGCCATGCAAAGAAAATGTGGACTAGGTGGATTTTGAACTATTTTTATTTTATTATGGGTTTGATTTATTTAAGTTGTAATAAGGCCTCCTAATATTGCACTTGGATTATTTTTTTTATGTTTTGGATAATTTGCTTAAACTACTTCATGATATTAAAATGAGTACACATGTTTTCTCAAATTAATACGAAAAAAAAATGTTTTATTGTGCCATCGGGTACACTTGAACCTGTAACAACCTGACCTAATATATTTTTAAACAAACACTAAGTAATATTTTCTTCATACACCTCAACTGTTTTAAACAAGACAATATCTTTTATCAAAATTTAAATCGGCTTAAAGGAATTTTGAAAAATGCTTTTCTCTGTAGCATACCAAATTCAGTCGTAATGTTTGGGCCGGGTTTGGGGTGTTACAGGCTTACTCAATCATAAAGGTTCCAAACCTTGAGGAGCTACGGGGACCACTCGTTCATCATTTGGAAGAAGGCTTCCTTGGCCTCTCCTCCTTGACAGTCGATACGGGTCTAGACTTAGATTGCACTACTCCGTGAACGGAGGCTGGCGCATTACTCTCAACATCATCAGCCACAGCTCGATTGGGATCCATTACTATATGAAAACATGATTTAAACTATCAAAAGATATCTAGAACGACGGAAATGTGCAAGTGTACACAATCGCAACAAGTAATAAAGTGACAAGTAAATGTCAAGTTATCGTACCCACAGGGATTGTGAAAAGAATTATTTATGAATGCTATTTAAAACACTTTGGTAAAGAAAAATATTTTGTTTGAAAAGGGTGATTAAAAACTAAGATTTTAAACGAAGTAAACTAAATAAATAAATCTCAAATGCACGATTTCAAAATACGATTTTAATCAAGATGACAAAATTGTGTTAGATTAATTACATTTCTTAACTTAAAATTATTAAACTCATGTTTATATTATTACAAATAAATTCTTGGCAACTCGGTAATTTGCTAACTTATGAACATACTCACCTACCAAAATCCATTCATCTCTTGACTATATCCCTATGTCAATTCAACCGATTAAACAAATCGTAATAGGCAAATATGTTGTTGCACATACATACTTATTAAATCGAAATAATCTCTTGTACATATCCCTATGTCAATTCAAACAATTAATTAAATCTAATAAGCACATAAAAGACTACGTGAGGTAACAAAGTATCCCTACCTTGAAACAGTTTAATCACAATAATCTTGAAAGTTATGCAACGCAAATGTATCGTCAGATACCGTTGCTAATTTAACCCTCAGCTACCTTAGATGATTAAATATGCACTGATTAAGTATTGTGTCCATTAATTACAATTTCAATCTGTTTAAATAATTAATTGATTAGCTACCTCATTATTGTAATGCAAGAATAACTTAGTCATGATTTTACTTAATAAGACATCTTACCGAGGCCTATAACAACATAAATACAATTTTCACAATTTTAGCAAACAAAATGCAATAAACCTAACACGAATTAAATTCAAGCTAAATTGATTAAATTAACCATTCCAACAACATAAATATTCATAGATATGTTCATCATAACAACAACAGAAGTTAAAGAGATAGGGAACAAGAATTAAATCCAGTGTTTTTCCGTGGCTTGACTAGTTTGCTCCGTTCTTCCTTCTCCATTGTCCTCGTCGACCAAGCCTACTATGAGCACTTAATTACTACTCCAAATGGCTGATGAATGCCCCTTTTCTAAGAGGATAAATCAACAAGAGAGCAAGAGAATTTGGAATGGAAAAGAAGAGAAAGTGGAGAGAAAAGAGAAAAGATGTGAATGCTTGAGATGTTTTTCAAATGACCAGCCTAAGGGGGTTTTTATAGGTGAAGAGGACTGCTAAAAATAGCTAAAATTATCAGCCAAAGAGCCCTCCCTTGGCCGGCCACACATGTGGCAAGGATGAAAGTTTCAACTTTGCTAATTTAGGCTTGGGGAAAATCTATAAAGCCACCAATTGTGGAGGGTTTTGTTTGCAACTTGAACAAGTCTTCAAGGGCCTCTTTGCAAGCTAAATAATCAGCCAATAAGATGATTTGGGTCAGCATATGAACGGTTTTGGGCTTTCCACTTCTTGGTTGGTTCTGTTCACTCGGTTCGGCTCAACTGGACCACTTTTTCATAATTAATTAATAATAATTTATTTAATCCAAATTAAATTGGATATAAATTAATGTTTATTATATCATGAATTAATACACATAATTGGACCGACTTAGGCTGAAAATTAATTCGCCTTGATACTTCAAATTGCTTCTCGATTTTGAACTTCTAGTAGTGTCTGCAGAGTTATTTTTTTCCTATTTGTGCAAATCTGACGAAAAATGATCAAAATTAATCAAAATTCATTATGTTAATAATTTAATTACAGAATAATTATTTTACAATAATTATATAATTTTTGACAATAATTTTGCAGAAACTGCATGAATTTGAGTTAAAAAGGGCATGAAAAGTGTGTATATTTTTGTGTTTCCAATATCACACGATCATAGGTTATATACGCCATTTATAGCTAGACTCTCACATATGCTACGTTAGTCCGATAATCGACTAAACTGTAACTCTAATACCAATAAATGTAACACCCCTCCCCCTATCCGTTGTCGAAATAGGGTTACGGAGCATTACCGGACTTATTATACAATCGAACATACATTTCTCATACAATTATCAAATTCAAATACAAGTCATTCACAATCATTCGTCAAGTCCCTAATACAAGCCTACGAGGCCCAAAACATGCTTTAGAAGTGGTTTGGGACTAAACCGATATCTCAGGAAAATTTTAGAAATCCTAGAAAATTTTTACAAAATACAGAGGACACACGCCCGCGTGGCCCTGCCGTGTGTGTCATATGGCCAAAGACACGCCCCTGTCACAAGCCGTGTGGACATTCAAAATGGGATCACATGGCCATGTCCCAGCCCATGTCTTACCCAGTGTCTTGCGTCATACGGCCAACCACATACCTGTGTGACTAGCCCGTGTGGCCATTGAAATGGCCTTACATGCCTATGTGCTAGGCCGTGTGCTGGGCCATGCCAAACCTATAGGGTATACTGACTCACACGCACGTATGCTGGGTCGTGTGGAGCATTCTGACTTAATTTCTAATTAAACACCAGGGGCACACGACCGTGTCATTTGATCGTGTGTCACACACAGCTGAGACTCACGTATGTGTCACTGCCCGTGTGGGAAAAAATAGGCTATTTACCAAGCCATTTTTCTCACCCAAATTGCAACCACCTAAAAAATCAATTGACATATGACATTCAAACCAATCTCAACCAAGCATAATTCATACCATTTCAATACCATCAACTACAAGGCACACAAGTACCACAATATGCTATTGAATTTTATACCAAATTCACATTCTCAAATCACTTAACTAGTTAACTTCATATATGCACTTTCTTATCTCTAATCACAAGCATACCAAATCTTTAAATTTCAACCAAATGGTACTCCAAATACCAATTCAGAACAAGAATATATATGGCAATATTTCATAACATAACAAACGGCTATTTGTACATACATATACATCCCCAAATATACCAAAATAAGCCAACTCTCATGGCTATACAAAACCAAACACTTAACATTTACAAGCCAACTCAAATGGCTAAATTCATTACCAAACTATATACCAAAATAACCATAATTTCTATACATGCTATATAACCAAATACAAAAGCTCAAAAGTACCGAAGTAGAAGCTCGATAGTGTGATGCAATCTCCGACAACTCCCAATCCGAGCTAGCTTCGATATTCACTATAAAACATGGAAAAGTACATAGAGTAAGCTATAAATCTTAGTAAGCTCGTACGCTAAATAAGTGAAGCTTACCAACCAACAATTCAATAACATAAACATCATATAATGCAATTAAAATTTGAAGCATAACTTAACATATATATTCAATCCAAATATTAAACACAATTTCCATCAATTTCTTTGATTCGATGATTGTATAGTTCACGTACATACCCGTACAAGCTCGTATCGATCTCATACTCATCCATATCTTTGTTATACCTGTTGAACCATTTGGAATACAATCAGATACTCGAGAATCTCACACCCTAAGTGCCAAATACATAGCCAAAGCTATCTCAATCTCATATATCATATAATGCTCCTCTCGAGCTATCAATGTGTCTGCTTACACAAGCTGACAGTCATGACGTAACTACATGGTGTTGCTCTCACAAGCTGACGAGAATCCGCAACACATGCTGGATAACTCAGCCACCGATAGGACGTACGGACCAGCACCCAAATCACATAACCCCTAATGACATGTCATTCATATCCTAATCTATTCCTAAGGTTCAATCGGGATTTTTCATTTGCTGAATCATCGTCGAACATATTCGCAAGGACGTATTTACAAATAATTCAATAATAAAGCATTTAAAACACAATTATATTAATGCTTATTAACATACGAACTTACCTCGAATGCAAAAACAATGAAATGAGTTGATTAGTCCAACACTTTGTTTTTCCCTCGACCTAAATCCGAACTTCGCTTTTCTTGGTCTATATGTAATCAAATTTAGCTTATTTAATTATCATTCTATTCAATTTAGCCCAAAATGCATATTATGATAACTTTACACTTTTGCCCCTAATATTTTAACATTTTTACAATTTAGTCTTTATCTCATAATAACACATATTCATGCAATTAGGTCCTTACCCATGCTAGTTGAATTTCATTTAGACCCATAGTAGCTCATATTTTTCATTGATTTCACAATTTAACCACAAAATTTACACATTTAACAATTTAATCCCTAATTGGCAATTTTACCGAAAATCACTTTACAAATGTTGCTTATCTAACAACAAGCATACATTTTCTATCATCCAACATCAAAATACACATGTATTCATCAATGGAAAAACCCTAAACCTTTAACAATTTTGCAAATTAGTCCTTGGGCTAGCTAGATTAAGCTGCAATGATCTCAAAAACATAGAAATAATTAAAAACGGGACAAAAAAACATACCTAATTGCAAGATTTGAAGACAGTCGAATATTAAAGCTTAAAAATGGCTTCTTTACACCCTAGTTCAGTTGGAGAAGATGATAAGAGAATATAAAATTGTTTTGTTTTATTTATTTAACCTTTAATTACCAAATACCAAAATTAATCTTTAAAATTATCACAAATTTCAAAATTACCAAGCCGCTATAATCCACTATCATATTATTGGGCCATTTGCCACTTAAGGACCTCCACTTTCAATTTCTATAGCTATTTGACACCTTTAGCTAATAGAACACAAGTTTTACACTTTACACGATTTAGTCTTTTTTATCAAATTGAGCATTCAAACGATAAAATTTCTTAACGAAATTTTCACACAATCATACTATCATACTGTAGACCTCAAAATAATAATAAAATAATTATTTTGACCTCGAATTTGTTGTCCCAAAACCACTGTTTCAATTTGACTAAAAACGAGCTGTTACAATGAAATATGACAATTGAATTGTCAAAATCTTAATCGTATAAAAAGTTACGGAAGGGCAAAACCACATTAGTATCACTCCATTATATATATATATATATATATATATATATGGATGAATCTATATTATTATTTAAAATCCTAACTGAGTTGGTGTCACCCTCAACCGGGTCCCCACTTGATTAAGGAAAGTACAAACATAACCTTCTATGTAAACATAAATATTTATTGCTAGTATACTTTGTCTTTTTTAAATTTTTAATAAAATCAGTAAAAAATTGAACATGGTGATATTTGAAGCTACCAACGTTTTTAAAATATTTTCATTAACACTTCAACCAAAGATTTACTTTATTTTTTTTTATATATTTCAATGTTATTACACAAATTCTTAGTTAATTTATAAAAATATGCTTTACATGGCAATGAAAACGAGCCCTGTTGTAATAGCCCAAATTTCAGCGATGTCGGAAATAGTGGTTCGAGACCACCAAATCCAACAAATGAGCTCGTAGTTTATATTATTTAATATTTACGAGCCAAATGTAGCTTTTAAAAGTTTTTTTCTGAAATAGTAAATTGTGTTTTATAAAGATTTATTTGGTAAAGAAATTGAGAAAAAGAGGTATCGAGATCTCAGTGTTATAAACCGAGTCATAAATATTTTTATAAATATTTATGAAATGTCAATAAAGTAGTATTAAAATTCCGTTAGAAAATTTTGACGTTTGGGTGGTTAATTACATAAAAAGTACTAAATTGAAAAAAGTGTAAAAGTTGTTAGAAGAATTAAATAGCTTAATTTTCAAATGAGGAAGGACCTAAAGTGCAAATAAGCCCAAAGGAGATATTTTGGGTGGCAATAGCTGAGAAAAATCAGGAAATGGGTGAAATAAGGGTAAAATTAGAAAATTGCCAAAATTAGCTAAATAAAAAGGGGACCAAATTGGAATATCTAGAATTCTCTTCATTTCTCTTCATTTTCATCAGTTGAAAGACAGCCATGGAATAGGGTTCAAGCTAGTTTTCATACTCTAGCTACATGTAAGTTTAATTCTTGCTTTCTCCTTGAAATTTCTATGTTTTTGGACTTTTACAATTAGGTCCAACTTACTATGTCATTAGTTTTTGATTCTATGGCTAGTTTTTTAAAGTTTTTATTGATGGGTGCTGGAAGAATAAGATTAATAAATATAGAATTGAAGTTTTAATTTTGATATATGATGATTTTATCAAGTAAAATTGATGGAAATTGGTTTTAGGACCTAATTGTGAAAGAGTTTGGAATTAAGGTCTAATACTAAAGTTATGATTTTCAAGGGTTATGAAGTAGTTTAAAATGATGGAATAAAGTATTAATTGAGAAAATTTAGCCCAACTGAGGGGTTACTTGGACAAGGACTGAATTGTATGAACTGTGAAATTTGGGGCAAAATGGAAATCAACACTTTGCACTAAAACAGTTTTGGACAGCAGCAGTAGTCTAACTTTGAAAAATCAGAAACAATTGTATAATATGAATTAGAGGATGAATAAAATATGGAATCAAAGCTTATTGAGTCTAGTTGCTTATAGAAGAAACGGTGTAAGCAATGGAATCGTAAATCATGAGATCTAATAGGTTTTGTGAGACAAGGTCAGAATGATTTCGGGTTCCCCTGCTCTAACTTTGAAAAATCATCAAAATTTGGAGAAAAATAATTAGGGGCTTACATTTATATTTTTAAAATTATGAATGAGTCTGTTTTCAAGAGAAACAAATGGTAACATTATCCAAATTATGTAAGATGAGATAATTAATTTTTACTGAAGAGGGGTCAGAACTGTCAGACAGCAGAATAGGGGTGATTTTAAAGAATAAACTGTACTTATTGGCTAAACCAAAAATTCTCAAAATTTTATGGTAAGAAGATATATGAGTCTAGTTTCAGAGAAAATTAGTGGATCTTAATTTGGTGATCTGTAGCTCAAGATAAAAATTGTAGAAGGCCTAATTTACCCGAGGCCCATTTTACAACCTTAAACCCCATTCAATTACAATCAGCCCAACCAAACCCAAAAACATTTGACCCAATCAAACCCATTACAACCAATTAAACCCAAATAAACCCAATTCTAGCCCAATTAGCCCAATACCCTTAACAGAAAAAACAAAAATTCCTAACCCTAACCCTAGCCGCCCTAGGTCTTCTGACTTCACTTGCTCTGACCTCTAACCACTGCTCCACCGGCCACCGCCCATGCGCTCAGCACCACCACTTGCTTGCAAGAATAATAAAAATGAAAAAACAGCATAGAACAGTCCAAAAAATCGTGAAAAAAATGGCTATAAAGCCAAGCAAAAATCAAATGTAAAGGGGGGACTTCTTCTTTTTCGACAAATCAGAACAAGAAATAAAAAAGCGCAGATTCTAGAGGAAAAGGGAAGGGCCTTACCGAAACTCCCAGGGTCAAGACGTCGGAGTTCCCTCTCCGTCGTCGGAACCAAACCCGAATCGGAGGAGGAACCTTTCTCCTCTCTTCTTTGACGCTGAAGATCGGGGCTTCAAAAGGGGGCTTCGAACGGGGTGTTAAGGCCCATGTTTGCGCGCCGTCAGCCACCGAACGTGGTGGTGGTGCTATGGGTAGCAAATGAACTCGCCGGAGGGAACCCCGTTGATCGAAGAAGACGAAAGGGGAGGGGAGAAGTTTTAAAGTTTTAGTTTTTTTTTTTCTGAACTGAGAATGAAATGAAACAAAATAAAATGGGTTTTAAGGCTTTGAATTAAACGGCGCCGTTTGGGTATAAGAGAAACCGTTCATGTCTCTTTAAAAGGGATATTTGCGCGACAAGTCCTTCCCTCTTGCGGTGTTGTTCAATCGGATCCCATTTTGTCTTTTTTGTCTTTTTAAATTTTGACCCATTATATTATTTCATTTTCAATTTGATCCGCGCCTGGCCATTTGAAACGTCGCGCATTCAGGGGCTAGGTTATTCACTCATTTAGTCCCCCATATAATCCGCGCGCTTCAAATAGATCCTTTCCTTTTTAATTTATTTTAAATTTCGCCCCCAAACTTTCATTTTAAAAGCAATTTGACCCCTCTTTTAATTATTTTGCAACTTTATTATTATTATCGTTATATTATTATTATTATTACTGTTATTATATTATTATTTTTCATATAATGTGTACATTTATTATTATATCTCTTTTTTCTATATATTTTTATTATTTGTTCACTAAACATCATTGCTGCTACTATTTTTATTTTTTATTTTTTGCCTATTATTTCATATTTTAAGCATACTGTATTATACTATTATTATCATTACCATTATTTTATCATTATCATTATTGTTCCAAAAATTTTTATTATTATTATTTTTATTATCATTATTATAAATATATTACTATCACCATTCTTTATATTATTATTACTATCATTATATCTTCTTTATAATGTATATACTTTATTATTATTTTGTTTGTTAACTAATATTTTTATTTTTTTCATCATTGTTTTATATTACTACTACCCGTATTATTATTTTCTTTATTTTATTATCTATTTATTCTTTTTATATTTTCTATTATTATTATCATTATTTTTCTTATTAATGTATTATTATTTTCTATTTAAGCTATTATTATCATTATTAATATATATATATATATATATATATTAACACATTATTGTTACTGTTTTCTTTTATTATTACTATTATTATTGTTATTTTTACTATCATTATTGTTATTTTTACTATTATTATTACTATTATAATTATGTTTTCTCTTGGTATTTATTACTTATTATTATTTTATTTTTAGTTACTCTTATTTATTTTATTTACTTGTCTTACTTTCATTTTTGTTCGTATTATTGTTTTTCACACTAACGCATTTATCACTATTTTGCTACACATATTTGTATTGTAATTTGTTTTTACATTTTATTACAAACTTGTGTTATATTAATTTTTCCTTGATACAAAATTGATTTCTTTCATAAAGGCAATATTTCGTATTTAGAAATTCGGGAAAATCGTGCCCTAACTTACTGGGTTCCGATTTTTTTCTTTTAATCTGAATAACGGAATATCCTTTTTTTAAAATTGCAATGCAAGTTTCAAATAAAATATTTATTCTCGGAAATTCGAAATGTTGCGCCCTAACCTACTGGACAAAACATCTAGGTACCCCGAGATAAGTTTTTTTTTAAATAAAAGAAATATTCCGTATTTGGAATTTTGGGAAATCGAGCCCTAACTTACTGGGTTTCGGTTTCTCATTTGACAAAATAACGGAATATCCTTTTCAAATTTAAATTCGAATTTTAAAGTCAAGAGACAAGCTCAATTTCGGGAGTCCAAAATGTCGTGCCCTAACTTACTAAGCATGACACTTTATCTCTTCGAAATAAGAGGGTCTTATTATCCATTTTCAATTTGTTCAAGTTTTTAAAAATAAAAGAGGATCGTATTTTCAAATCTTTTCGAATTTTCGACATTAAGACATTAGATAATCAATCAGGTACCAATTTTGGGCGTATCGAGGGTGCTAACCCTTCCTCATGTGTAACAGACTCCCAAACCTATTTTCTCAAATTTCGTAGACCAAAAGCACTGTTTTAGTAAACCAAATCCGATCACACCAAATAAAGATCGGTGGCGACTTCCTGTTTTATTTTCGTTTTCTAAACCCTAGTCTATCCTCGTTTTTCAAAAAATGGTTACGACAGCTTGGCGACTCCGCTGGGGAATATAAAGAGAGTCAAGCCGTAAATTGATTATTTTATGTCTTTTGTCGAAAATTTGAAAATTCGATTTAAAAATTTGATTTGAAAATTACGATCCTTTTGTTGCATTTTTTGTGCCATTGTATATGATTGTTATTTTCTTGCGCACATTGCATTGCATGACCGTTGTGGTCGCACCTTTAAGTGGGAGCGAGAAGCTACGCCTTCGTGATGTTTTCACCTCCACATGGGCTAGTGGATTGCTTCCGAGATACATCTGTACCTATGTCTTCGTGAAGTTTTCACTTCCGTATGGCCATAGGGAAATGTATTCCCCCGAACCGAACTCGGTCTGCATGAGCCTATAATGGGTGAGGATCGAGGAATCTGCTAGTTCGGGTACCTCAACTTTAGAACTAAACCACATATAATGAACCCTAAGAGCCCACCTTAGGTAGAACTATGTCAAACCTTAGTGGTCACCCAAATAGGTGTTTGTTTATTTTACTTGCTTTATATTCCATAGTGCTAACTTGTGTGTTTTATTCTTTTGTACATATCATTTCATATTTTAAGAGGTATCGATTCACGGCCAGTTTCTAAGTTACAAAGCTGGTTATGGAGAACAAATTCCTTGATAAAGTGGAAGACAATGCAGTCATTCGTGTGGCAATTAAAAGGGTATGGATTCATTTGAGCAAGAGGAAAATGGGGCAGCGCTAAAATCCCTGCCACATGTGCCTCCTGATGTTGTTCTGATCAAAGCAGAATCGAATGCGAAGAAGATTATACGACACCCTATGGTAAGGCGTGGTGTTGGAACTAAAGGGTAGAAGGTAACTATACTTACCAATCACTTCAAAGTGAACGTGGGAAGTACGGATGGACACTTCTACCATTACAGCGCTTTTCTTTCGTATGAAGATGGTCGCCCTGTGGATAGTAAGGGTGTTGGAAAAAAAGTGATTGACAGAGTGGATGAGACCTACAAAAATGATTTGGATGGAAAGAATTTTGCCTTTGATGGTAAAAAAGGTTTATTTATTATAGGTCTGCTACCAAACAACAAGCTTGAGTTTACTGTTGTACTTGAGGATGTGGCGCCTACCAGAAATAATGGAAATGCAAGCCTTGATGGCCAAGATAGCCCAAATGGACGTGGAAAAAAAAGAGATTTGATTCAAACAACATTACAAGGGATTTGATTCGTCGTGGATCCCCCATTTGGTATATTCAATGAGATGAACCAGAATAGACGCCTTTCACCTGTGGTTAGAGTTGAAAAATGGTTGAACAGATACAATCTAAACTCTCTGGAGCTACGCAATTTCTTCTTTGTCTGTTCCCTGATAGGAAAAATTCTGATCTTTATAGGCCATGGAAGTGGAAGAATCTTTCCGAGTATGGCCATATGACTCAGTGTATGGCACCAGCTAGGGTAAATGATCAATACTCTTCTGAAGATCGATGCTAAGCTTAGACGGTCTCTTCATCACCATCGAAGCCATAATTCCACGATCGAGTTAAAGTCAAGCCTGAATAAGATCAAGCCTGAAAGGTAAGATTGAAGAGTTAGAAGTAGCATTGAACAGTTGTGAACTTCAGATCGAGCTCCTTGAAACAAGAGAAGGGCGTTGGAAGGAAGAGCTTCATCATTCCCATGACCAAGTTAGAAGTCGGGGTTACCTCATGGGTGAAGCAATAGTTCAGAGTCGAGAGGTAGCTGATCATCTATATACTTTGGCACCACAGGCTGATACGTTGAGCATGAAGTATAAGCTATAGTCCGATCATAGTCAAGAGCTAGCTTCATTGCTTGGGAAAATCAAAACCTTAGGACTTAGGGCGAAAGCATATTTGTAGTCTGTTTTATGTAAAGGATTTTGTTTTCTAATAAAGTTTTCTAAAATGAAGTTGATCATAATCGATGCCTCTTTGCATTCATGCATTTGCATTGCATTTCACGCATTCGCATTGCATCATCATCATAGAAAGGAGGTGTGGGTTCATATTCGATTGCTAAATAGAAGAGTTTGTCATAAGAAAATGGATTACTTGATAAAGTGGATTATAATACAGTCGCTCGAACATAGTCCAGGTAAACAACGAGAGAGGGCTGATAGCCCGCAGAAGAATACAAGACTTTGCCCGAGGAATTCAAGCCAACAAGGATTATTCAAGAGTCGTCACGTCTCGACTTTCTTAAAAAAGCTTATGAGCGTCGCGAGGAAGGTGAGTGAAAAGTCACGGCCTAGATCAAACAATAAGAAGCTAGAAGAGACATCTATTGAGGAAGTTCACAGGGCACGACCATGACGTCCGGATATGAAGAAAAAGATCGGTGTTTTCACCTGGACTATGAGGACAAAGCCGTATATGCAATCCATTTTATGTAAAGAAATTTGTTTTCTAGAAAAGTTCTTCTAATAGAATTGAATTCATAATCAATGCCTCTCTTTCTTTATGCATTCATTTCATGCATTTGCATTGCATTTCATGCATTTGCATTACATCTCATCATATGCATTAAAATTTGTAGAAAGGTCCTAATTAGGTGAAGTTATTTCAGTTAACCTAGAAAGCTATGGACCGAAGGTTGGAAAGAATAGAGCAAATGCAAATGCAGATGCAAGAGCAATTGACCAAAATTCAACAAGAAATGTGGGAACAAATGCTAGATTTTTAAAAGAATATGATGGGCCAGTTAACCTAGTTACTAGCCGAAGGACTTGAAAAAAGGAGTAGCCCAGTGGTCAACAGTGTGGATGATGATGAAGACATCGTTTATTCCCCAACAAGTGTCCCGACTCAACTAGTCACGCATTCGCATGTGTACCTGCCATTATTGGATCCCAATATCAGACTGATACATCAGTGCTGCTACACTTTCCGATGGGTCCTGGTGATGATCGAGTTAATCCTGTTGTTCTTGGCCAAGCAGAGACAAAGAAAAAGAGAGAATGGGCTTCAAAGGCCCCGAAGAGGAAAGACAAGGATGTGAATAACACTAGTGGGTATAACAAGCGTTATTCGAAGCCGTTTATAGTGAACTAGCCAAAGAAGGTAGTTACCAGTTATCTGGTCTCCCCAAAGAAAAAACCCAATCCAAGATCAAATTCAGAAAAACCCCAGTTCACACCTATTCCCACGATGTATAGGGAGTTATACCAGAACTTATTCAACCTCCATACCCAGAATGGTATGACCCAAATGCCCAGTGTGAGTACCACGCAGGGGTCACAGGGCATTCGATAGAAAATTGTATGGCTTTCAAGAAATTGGTGGAAAAATTCATCAACATGGGTATTGTGAAGTTAAATAACGCACCAAATGCAGAAATATGAACCTGGGAGCATTTTGGACAATAAGACTGCAGAAGAAATTCCTGTAGTATTTAGAAGCTTACTTAGAGTAATGTACAAAATGCACTTGTTGCTTTAAGCCTAGAAGCAATAAGATTTCTTTTGTGAAATAGGCTTGTGTCCAGAATTACTATTTCAGTAAAATACATCTTTTTTAACAAATATTTTTTTTCTTTTTCATACTATACATTCTATTGAATATTCTTTTATTCTTCATTCATAAATAATCATTCTTGGTATCATTTATTCTCTGGAATTTACCGTCATACCCACAATGGGTCCCAGATATCAATGACATGAGCGACGTTGTTACTGACTCCTTTTCTAGTGGGATATGTGTCTAGAGGGATCTAAGGATTTGGAAGATGACAGAGATTGCAACTTATTTCTTAACTTGTTAAAAATGGTAGATCCTACCTTACGAAGTTTCAGTGGACACTACGAGCTAGCGAAGGAGATGAAGATGGAAGCTTAGCTCACCACAGGAATAAGGCAAGGCATCATTGAGTTATCTCTAAGAATTCTAAGATGTTTTCGCATGATCACATCAAGACACGCCTAGGCTACTGGAACGTGGGTACGCTGTTAAGATTGGTGTCTAAAGAACCCATGTTAATGGTCCTACAACGGCCAGGCTAATCGAGAGGTTCAAGCTACTTGTTTATCAAGAAAAGGAAATTGCAGCAGTTACATTGTAAATGCCAAATTGAGGAAGACAAGACTCATGTGCCTCCTCTATTTTTCCTATATGTAGGGCATAGATGTTACAAGGCCAATCTCATCAAAAACATCTAGTCTACAACAATTCATCTTCGTGGTTGTCAATTACTTCACTGAAAGTGTGAATGTTGCTTCATATGCCAAAGTTACAAAGTCAGTAGTTATCAAATTCAAATCCAAAAAGAGAGAGAGAGAGAGAGACAATAAAGAATGCCAGAAAAAAAAGGTTTAACATGATTGCATAAATTTACAGTCCGTTCAAAAAGCAAACACCATATCGGTGCAGCAAAGGCAGCCAAAACCATTCAAATTTTTTGAAAAACAACTGATATTTGTAAAAAGTGGCATAGAGAAGTTACCATTTACTTCTATGTTTCGTGAACATTGGCCAGGACCTTCACCGGGGCAAAGTCTTTCTCGTTGGTTCACAAAAGGGGAGCAATTTTTGGAAGTTAGGATTCCTTTTCTCTGAGTTGGATGAAGCAGAATGTTTATAGTATGCTTGATTGAAAGTATTCATGGTCGAATGTACCAAAAATGGATGATACGGGCTTATGACAAAAAGGTTCGCTCAAGAGAATTTCAGGAAGAGGACCTGGCATTAAGAAGGATTCTTCTTATCCAAAAAAACTCCAAAGGAAAAGTAAATGCCTTATACAGCAAAGAAGGCCTGTTCTGGGGAAACATGGATATTAACCAAGATGGATGGCAAGGACCTGCCCAATCTAGTGAGTTCAGATTCAATAAAAAAGGTTTTCCAACAAATAAACACAAAAAAACACAAAAAACACAAAAAAGAAAATAAGAAGAAAAAAGAAAAAGGAGAGGCCAAGACGAAAACCCGCAACGGGCGCCTTGAGACCAAATGGGATTTGAGCTGAAAACCCTAAAAGGGCAGCTCAAATTTTGATCAAAAGTGGGGCATACAACAGTCTTGCTATGCCTGAATTAACAAGGAAGAAGTATGTTGTGTCTTGGGGCATCGACAAAGTACTTTAGATCCCCTAAATGAATATTGAGCTTAAAATGGTCCTCAAGAAGTTTGAATAGAGAAGCTTAGGCTGCGATATCTGGGGCACCTAGTTTCCATTTTACCCATTTTTGTTATTTGTGGTTATTTTATTCCTTTCAAAATACATTACCAATAAACTTCCTTCTTGATTACATTTGCTAGCTTTGATTAACCTGTCTGTTTCGAGCTACGCTCCTAATCAATTTCCTTCTTGTCTATTGTTACAATTTCTTTCAGGCATTTTGCATTGAAATAATGATTAATGGACTAATGACACTTTCACAAAAGGAGTTTCGCATATTACTCTGGGAACTTCTAAATTGTACAAGAACCTGAAACAGGACTATTGCTTAAAACTCCTCAAGTTTAAGGGATGGACATATTGGTGGAGGAAAAGTCTGAACTGAGGCTATCTCTTCGGATTTTTTCAAAAATGGTGATTGAACAAAATGACAAGATATTACGTCAGTAATACCATCTTGACAAAAAAGGGGCAATGTTAATCCATGTGTAAATGGGGAATCATTCGCTAAAAAATGACATTCTGTATCAGTGCAAATGTCATGCGTACACACCTGGTCATGACACCCAGAGAATGGAAAGGTGTAGTGGACCAAATCGTTTGAATAAGTTACAAATTCTATACCCCTGAGTCGTAGTGGGATAGATTGAAGATGATACAAATTTTATACCCTTGAGTCGTAATGAGATGGATTGAAGATGACACAAACCCTATACCCCCCTGAAGTTGCAGAGAAAGGGTCTGAAGATGGTATAAGCCTTAAAGTCCTATAGGTATCATGGAATGGACCTTGAAGCTACATTGGGGCAAGTTATTTGAGCAAAATATGATTGTTTCTTTGAGTTTTTGGCAAAGGTACCAGCAGGGTGAGATATCAGCGTAATACGTCAGAAATAAGACTCTGATGGACGACGACCAATGACAACCCTAAGCATTAAAAAGGGATCATTTCATTTTACATTCATACATCATCATTAGGAGCGTTTCAATCATCGTATCCTGATCCTTATACATTTTTAACAAAGAATCATTATCATGACATTCTGCATTCATGCAAATGTCCTCCATAATATCATTTAGTTAGGAGCATTCAATTTATTACGATCATTGCATCTTAATCATTATGAAAAAAATCATCATTCTCATGACATTCTGCATCCATAGCACATGTAGTTAGAAGCATTCAAATCATTCTGATCATTGCATCCTAATCATTGTAAAAAAAAGACCACCCTCATGACATTCTGTATTCATGCAAATGTAGTCCATAATACATTTAGTTAGGAGCATTAGATTCATTCCGATCATAGCATCCTAATCATTTGGCATAAACACAAGCATATAAAACCGAGTCTACAGGATATGTCCCCAGAGGACGGTATAGCAACACTGGTGAAGACCATCCTATTGCCACTAACCAGCAGTGGAATAGGTTGAAGACCATCCTATTGCCACTGACCAGTAGTGGAATAGGTTGAAGATTGTCCTATTGCCACTGACCAACAGTGGAATAGGTTGAAGATTGTCTTATTGCCACTAACCAGTAGTGGAATAGGTTGAAGACCATCCTATTGCCACTAACCAGCAGTGGAATAGGTTGAAGATTGTCCTATTGCCACTGACCAGCAGTGGAATAGGTTGAAGACCATCCTATTGCCACTGACCAGCAGTGGAATGGGTTGAAGATTGTCCTATTGCCACTGACCAGCAGTGGAATAGGAAAAAGATTATTCTATTGCCACTGACCAGCAGTGGAATAGGTTGAAGATTGTTCTATTGCCACTGACCAGCAATGGAATAGGTTGAAGATTGTCCTATTTCCACTGACCAGCAATGGAATAGGTTGAAGATTGTAGATCTTATCGCTCTAAACAGTAAGGAAACATGATTTAAGCCATCGTCCTATTGCCCTGACCAGCAGTGGAATAGGTTGAAGATTGTAGATCTTGTCGCCCTAAATAGTATTAGGACAAGATCGAAGGCAAATCTTGTTTCTCTAAAAACTAGTGAAACATGATTTAAGCCATAGTCCTATTTCCTTGACCAGTAGTGGAATAGGCTGAAGGCTACAAATCCCTTCTCCCTGAAGTCACAGTGGAGCAAGTTAAAAATAAACAAATCACATTCCCTCGAAGTTGTAGTAGGAGAAAATTGAAGCCACACGTCCTATCTCTCTGAAGTAGCGGTGAGTGGATCAAAGCAACAAGATGCAGTGGACCGGAATGAGGCTACTTGAAAAAGAGAAGCACCAAAGAAGTCAAGACTCACCATGACCGGACGAAATTAACCCTTCTTTATGTCTTTGCTTTACTCTCGTTGCACGACAATAAGCACAGAGGGGCAGCTGTAGAAGGCTTAATTTGCCCGAGGCCTACTTTACAACCTTAAACCCCATTCAATTACAATCAGCCCAACCAAACCCAAAAACATTTGACCCAATCAAACCCATTACAACCAATTAAACCCAAATAAACCCAATTCTAGCCCAATTAGCCCAATACCCTTAACAGAAAAAACAAAAATTCCTAACCCTAACCCTAGCCGCCCTAGGTCTTCTGACTCCACTTGCTCTGACCTCTGACCACTGCTCCACCGGCCACCGCCCATGCGCTCAGCACCACCACTTGCCTGCAAGAATAATAAAAATGAAAAGACAGCATAGAATAGTCCAAAAAATCGTGTAAAAAATGGCTATAAAGCCAAGCAAAAATCAAATGTAAAGGGGGGACTTCTTCTTTTTCGACAAATCAGAACAAGAAATAAAAAAGAGCAGGTTCTAGAGGAAAAGGGAAGGGCCTTACCGAAACTCCCAGGGTCAAGACGTCGGAGTTCCCTCTAAGTCGTCGGAACCAAACCTGAATCGGAGGAGGAACCTTTCTCCTCTCTTCTTTGACGTCGAAGATCGGGGCTTCAAAAGGGGGCTTTGAACGGGGTGTTAAGGCCCATGTTTGCGAGCCGTCGGCCACCGGACGTGGTGGTGGTGCGATGGGCAGCAAATGAACTCACAAGAGGGAACCCCGTTGATCGAAGAAGACGAAAGGGGGAGGGGAGAAGTTTTAAAGTTTTAGTTTTTCTTTTCTAAACTGAGAATGAAATGAAACAAAATAAAATGGGTTTTAAGGCTTTGAATTAAACGGCGCCGTTTGGGTATAAGAGAAACCGTTCATGTCTCTTTAAAAGGGATATTTGCGCGACGAGTCCCTCCCTCTTGCGGCGCTGTTCAATCGGATCCCATTTTGCCTTTTTTGTCTTTTTAAATTTTGACCCATTATTTTATTTCATTTTCAATTTGATCCGCGCCTGGCCATTTGAAACGTCGCGCATTCAGGGGCTGGGTTATTCACTCATTTAGTCCCCCATATAATCCGCGCGCTTCAAATAGATCCTTTCCTTTTTAATTTATTTTAAATTTCGCCCCAAACTTTCATTTTAAAAGCAATTTGACCCCTCTTTTAATTATTTTGCAACTTTATTATTATTATCGTTATATTATTATTATTATTGTTATTATATTATTATTGTTCATATAATGTGTACATTTTATTTATTTATTTATTTATTTATTATTATTATTATTATTATTATTATTATTATTATTATTATTATACCTCTTTTGTCTATATATTTTTATTATTTGTTCACTAAACATCATTGCTGCTACTATTATTATTTTATTTTATTTTTTGCCTATTATTTCTTATTTTAAGCATACTGTATTATTTTATTATTATCATTATTGTTCCAAATTTTCTATTATTTTTATTTTTATTATCATTATTATAAATATATTATTATCACCATTCTTTATATTATTACTATCATTATATCTTCTTTATAATGTATATACTTTATTATTATTTTGTTTGTTAACTGATATTTTTATTTTTTTCATCATTGTTTTATATTACTACTACCCGTATTATTATTTTCTTTATTTTATTATCTATTTCTTCTTTTTATATTTTCTATTATTATTATCATTATTTTTCTTATTAATGTATTATTATTTTCTATTTAAGCTATTATTATCATTATTAATATATATATATATATATTAACACATTATTGTTACTGTTTTCTTTTATTATTACTATTATTATTGTTATTTTTACTATCATTATTGTTATTTTTACTATTATTATTACTATTATAATTATGTTTTCGCTTGGTATTTATTACTTATTATTATTTTATTTTTAGTTACTCTTATTTATTTTATTTACTTGTCTTACTTTCATTTTTGTTCGTATTATTGCTTTTCACACTAATGCATTTATCACTATTTTGCTACACATATTTGTATTGTAATTTGTTTTTAAATTTTATTACAAACTTGTGTTATATTAATTTTTCCTCGATACAAAATTGATTTCTTTCATAAAGGCAATATTCCGTATTTAGAAATTCGGGAAAATCATGCCCTAACTTACTGGGTTCCGGTTTTTTTCTTTTAATCTGAATAACGGAATATCCTTTTTTTAAAATCTCAATGCAAGTTTCAAATAAAATACTTATTCTCGGAAATTCGAAATGTTGCGCCCTAACTTACCGGACACGACATCTAGGTACCCCGAGATAATTTTTATTTTTTAAATAAAGAAAATATTCCGTATTTGGAATTTTGGGAAATCGAGCCCTAACTTACTGGGTTCCGGTTTCTCATTTGACAAAATAATGGAATATCCTTTTCAAATTTAAATCCGAATTTTAAAGTCAAGAGACAAGCTCAGTTTCGAGAGTCCAAAATATCGTGCCCTAACTTACTGAGTATGACACTTTATCTCTTCGAAATAAGAGGGTCTTATCATCCATTTCCAATTTTTTCAAGTTTTTAAAAATAAAAGAGGAACGTATTTTCAAATCTTTTCGAATTTTTGACATTAAGATATTAGATAATCAATCAGGTACCATTTTTGGGCGTATCGAGGATGCTAACCCTTCCTCGTGCGTAACCGATTGCCCAACCTGTTTTCTCAAATTTCGTAGACCAAAAGCACTGTTTTAGTAAACCAATACATTTTATTAAAACAAAGGTGATCCGATCACATCAAATAAAGATCGGTGACGACTCCCTGTTTTATTTTCGTTTTCTAAACCCTAGTCGATCCTTGTTTTTCAAAAAATGGTTACGACAAAAATAATTTAGTGACTATGACACGGATGGATAGCTTGAATATTCACATACATAAATAGTGAAAAATTATAAATAATGTTACTTACAAATGTGTTATTTATACTAAGGATGTGGATGGAGAGGAGGAGGAGGAATAATATATGAACGACTTGTATATAAATTGATCACATGCTCGATTATAATTGATAAATGTAGAATTAGAAATGATATAATGTTTTATTTGGAATATTTATTATGAAATTATGATTATCGTTATATTAAAAAAATTGAACTTGTGAGTTTATACGGCTAAATTTTAGTGATCATTTGTTAATTTTATGAACTTCATGATGTGTTATTTCATATGTACTGATGATAAAATCGTGAATAATGTAAAAGCATGAAAATTGAATAAATGATCAAACTGAGCACTTCAGTTCAGTAACAAGATGAATTGACGGAAAAGACCATGGATGAACCATGGCAACACGTGATAAGTGATAGCTTCGGCTGCACTTATCTGATCAAGGAAAAGTGAAAGTGATAAGTGATGGCTTCGGCTACACTTATCTGATCAAGGACAAGTGAAGTGAAAAGTGGTAGCTTTGGCTACAAGTGACAAGTGATTTCCATGTAAGAGCATATCTGGGATATGGCATCGGTGTGATACGTGTTTAAGATGTAAGATCATAGCTGGGCTATGGCATTCTAGTGAAAAATGATGAATTGACGGATAAGACCATAGGTGATCCATGGCAAAGTGTGAAACGTAGGTATGGTATCATCCATACTGAGTTGTGAAACGTAGGTATGGTATCATCCATACTGAGTTGCGAAACGTAGGTATGGTATTAACCATACTGAGTTAAGAAACGTAGGTATGGCATTTCCCATACCGAGTTGTGAAATGTAGGTATGGTATTTCAATGAGGAAAACCATACTAAGTTGTGAAATGTGGCACTGAGCAACACCGTGTAGCTTGTCATGATCGACAGCTTGTGTGAGCAGACCAATTTTATAAGACGTTCACTAATCTGACAAAGTTTGGTAAATGTTACAGGGAATTATATGATATAAGGAAATACGAGTTGATGTGACATGAACATAGAACTTGATTGATGAATGAGTTCATTTGTGATTATATATTTGTACACCCTTGAGTGTATTATCCATATGAATTGGTATTCCAAATGAGTTAATGAGAAAAGTTCTAATATGAAATAATCTAAAATTTGAAATGAAATATTATGAAATCATACTTGAAATACATTGGTATATCTTGTATATGTTATTTGAGTTCATAATGTGGAAAGTAAATGCATGTGGAAATTTGAGATGATGATATCGGTACATGGAATCTATTGGTGGATACGTACATCCAAATTTATATGATAGATTTTAGTGAACATTGAAATTGGACTCAATAAGTGATTTGTCAATTTAAATTGTGATTGGCAAGAAGAGTTAGTGAGTTGTGTGCCTATGAATTGTTACACGTATTTGTCTGAAATACGAGGAAATAGTGGTACTTGATACATGGAAATATGAGATTGTGATATATAAAAACATGGAATATGTTTGATAAATGTGTTTATTCATAATTATAGAACTGTACACCTCAAGTGTATTATTTGTGTAAAGATAATGATTTCAAATTATCTGTAAGTGTTCTGTACTCTTTGGTAATGCCTCGTAACCCTGTTTCGGCGACAGATACGGGTTGGGGGTGTTACACCTGTTGGACGCGTTTTCACTTTCTCTATCCAACAGTAGTGAAAATGCATCCTGTAGAATGTGTTTTCAGGCAACGGTAGAATTTTCCCCTAACGTTCGCAATTCCAACGACTACATCCCCTAACAACCATAGTTTTTCTTATATAAACCCCTCAAAACTTCATTCTTTTCCATTCAAGCCTATTCTTTCAATAATTTCAAAATAAATCTTTCTCTCAATCATGTTCTCTTCGATTTTATTTTATTCCATATAATTTGTAAAATGGAAAATCAACTTATTCGTTTGGATGACAAGCACATCTCCGGTAACCAATTACTGATCGCGTGTCAGAGTCTTAAAATTTATATAAAGAATGATCGAACCTGAAAACTAACTATGACAACGATTTGAGGCAAGCGCACCTATCAAATAGTAGTATAGTTTAGGTAAGATCAGTATGTCGAATCCCAAAGGAACCAAAAGTACTAATACTAACTCTCTTTTTATTATCTAGCCTAAAAATTAAGGGAATTGTGTATCTAATCTAAAATTAACTAACTACTAAACTAAAAACTTTAAGACAAAGAAGAATGAAATTGAGAAAATAACTTGAGAGAAAAACCAATTGATTAAGACGATACCCAAGGAAGAATCCACCTAGACTTCACTTGTTATCTAACTCTGAACCAGACGATTTATTCACTTGACTTGATCCGTAAGATTCCCTAACGTATATTAATCCCTCTCTCGAGGCGACTAACATCTAACCCTAGGTTGATTAATTGAAATCTCTTTCTAATTAAAACCCTTAGAATTGCATTAATTCGACCTATGGACTCCCAAATTAGCTTTCACCCTAATCCGGCAAAATCTCGTCACCCTATCTCTAGGCACGCGATCAACTCCGCTTAATTATACTAGATCTACTCTTAGGCAGGGACTTTTTCTCCTCCACCTAAGCACATCACACTTGGATCAATATCTCGGAAATATCAACACAAGAATTAAGCACACATAATTAAGAACAAGTCAAATATTTATCATATAGTTCAGCAAACGATAACAAGATTCATCTTAGGTTTCATCCCCTCAGGTAGTTGAGGGTTTAGTTCATAATAATAATAAAAGAATACATCTCAAAAGAAAAGATAAAACAAAACATAAGAAATCCCTAAAACCCCCTGAAGGAATTGAACTAATCAATTGAAAATTTGTAACACTAATAATACTCTAATACGAGCTTCTTCTTCAACAATTGGAATTTAAACATATAAGCTCATTTAATGAATATACTTCGATTTTTTTAAGAACAAGTCACAAATAATAATAACGAGCTTTAACAACTGAAATATAGAACATAGTTAGGTAACTGCTCAAAATCAAATCTCAACAAAAAGGGTAGTTAAGAAGGATGGTGATAACAAATACAAGGGTTATGGGTTAATATTAGCTTGTGAGTCAATAAAAAGGGTTGTTAGGCTCAACGGGGTTCACTAGGGGTTAATTGTGGAGGTAGGCTTTTTGTGGAGTAAGTGAGTTAAAACCTAGGTGCCTTTATCATCTCTGTATATCAAATCAAATGTGTGGTCTCGACATGTATAATCGAAGCAAGTTCAAGAATAACAGATCAATGTTGACATACTCATAATCAAAAAGTGAGTAGGAAAGAATGTATGCTCTATAGGGCTCAAAATCTCACAAAAATTATGGGTATTTGATGTCAACCTCATAAATTTCAAACTTCAAAGTAACATTCAGATTCAAGTAGACATCCTAAAAAAATTAATTCTAAAAAAAATAGACTTATCATGCTTGATTCTCTAGTATTCTTCAAATTTAAACATCAATGCATAATTATCAACGACTTAATCCAAAACATATTAACAAAAATCTTAAATTAGGGAAATTTCATTCTAATCATAATATGAGAAACTTACTTTAGAACAAGGCATAATTCAGGGATTTTCAGATAATCTATAGTTAACCCCCCACACTTAAGTTGTACATTGCCCTCAATGTACAAAGATAGATAATAGCATTTAGTATGATAATCAAAAGAGAGGGAGAGAAGTGAGACTTCCTAAATTATGGATGAATTCCTTGGAGGATGTGAAAAATACGTTGGAGGTGTCGTCTTTTGTTGTGACGGTTACTAACGAGCTCTGCGCTAGATGAAGAAATTGGAGAGCTCGTAAAGAATTAGCCAGGGGTTATTAAGATAAATTTAAAATAAACTAATTATGTATTAAAGGACAAGAAAGCTAAAGGGAAAGAAAATAGAAAGTAAAATAAAATTAAAAGTAAAGATGAATGGACTGAGGAGTCCTTATTGTTGGATGGTTCGCGAGGTGGGTGTCATTTCTAAGGCTGCCGTGGTACTGGTGGTAGTGGTTCCGGTGTGATTCCCTAGTAGCCTGAAGAACCTGACACTAAGAAACTAAAATAAGATAGATTAAATTAAGTGAAAGAAAACTAAAGAAAAGGAAAATAAATGAGAAGAGAAAAGTAAAATAAAAGCTAAATGGTCTCAAAGCCCCTTGGCTTGTCGAGTGTATGAAGCGGTTGTCATGAACTTATGTAGATCGGTCTCCTAAAGGGAGACTGTGCTGGGATCCTTCCGTTTCTTCAACATGGCCAATGTGGAGGTAAAGAGTGAGAAGAATTATATGGGAGGTTAAAGGTTTGAAAAAGAAAGAAAAAAAGAAAATGATACGGAAGAAGGGAGATAGGGGTAGGTTGGAGGAGGGAAGGGTGGTTTAAATAGGATTTTGGGGCCTGGTACGTTCCCACGCCCGTGTACCATGGGCGTGGTGTAACACACGGCCATTTGGCACGGCCGTGTTGTGTTTTGTTCGCTTCTCCCACGCCCGTGTTTTGGTCTCCACTCCCGTGTATGATCTAACAGTGTCGGCCACGGCCGCATCGCACGGTCGTGGCGTGGTAGTTGAGTTCGTGACTTGAAAATTGATTCGCTCTGACTCGTACCATCTCTGCCATGTCAGTACGGAGATTCGATGCATCCACACGGTCACGGCCATGGCCGTGTGCAAGGCCGTGTGGCTTGAAATTCTGTACTTTTGGTTAGTTTATAGTTAGGTGTTGAAAGGAAAGAATAAAATAAAATAAATAAAATAAAAAATGTAGAAGCTAATGGATTTAGTACTCGAGTTGCCTCCCGAGAAGCGCTCGTTTATAGTCTTAAGCTAGACTCTCCTCTCATTTGTATATTCATGGTGGTTTGAGGAGTTGAAAGTCCTTCCTCGTGCTAGCAGTTCCATGATCATGATAGAGTTTAAGACGTGTGGCATTTATTTTCAAACTGTCGAACATAGTACCTCGATTATTCCGTACGAAAAAACATTGATTACCTTGAAAGCGATTTCCTTGCTTGTGTTAGGATCAGGAGGAGATATTCGTGGGTCTACTTTGTCTAATAGTACCTGATCTCCGATTTTGAACTTGTCTGCCTCGTGAAGTGGCTTCGGTTCTGTTTCATGTATCCCTAATTCTTCTTTAAGATGCTTCTTCCCCTCTTCTAGCTCATCGATCTGAACCCCTTGTTCCTTGTGAGTTAATTCCTTGTTGACACGGGGTCTATGATCGGACTCAGTTGTGTTCTTTTGTGGTGCTTCCTGAAAAGAAAGGTTAACCGAATGTTTATCAATAGAATTTACTTTCTCACCTTGGTTATTCGATGTTCTGGCTGAATTGAGGGCTTGAAGAGTGACTGTCTCCTCGCCTACACAAAGTATGAGTTCTCCTGCGTCGACATCAACTTTAGTCCTAGCAGTTGCTAAAAATGGTCTTCCTAAAATTAGGGGTATCGTGTTGTCCTCATCCATGTCTAAAACAACAAAGTCTACCGGGAATACAAATTTATCAATCTTTATAAGTACATCTTCAATTTTACCCCTAGGAACTCTAATAGTTTTATCAGCTAATTGAATGCTCATCCTAGTTTGTTTGGGTTTCCCTAGACCTAGTTGTTTAAACATTTTATAAGGCATGAAATTTATGCTTTCCCCTAAATCAGCTAACGCATTATCAATAGTTAAACTACCAATTAAGCATAGAATTGTAAAACTCCCTAGATCTTTTAATCTCTGTGGTAGTTTATTTTGCAACATTGCTGAGCACACTGCGTTCAGTTCCACATGTGATTCCTCGTCTATCTTCTTCTTATTTGTTAATAGCTTCTTTAAAAATATCCTGGAATCTGGCATCTGCGAAAGAGCTTCAAGAAACAGTAAGTTAATATGTAGTTTCTTTAAAAGTTTAAGAAACTTACCGAACTGTTCCTCTGTAACAACCCAAATTTGACCTTAATCGGAACGGTGGTTTCGGGACCACTAATCCACGTCAGAAAAATATTTTTTATATTATTTTATGTGTTAATTATATGTGATTTGGCATGTGTGAAAGTTTCATAAGATAATTTGTTTGTTTGTGTGATTATTTTAAAAAAAGGACTAGATTGCTAAAGTAGTAAAAATAGTTTTATTAAGTGGAGGATTTAATAGAATTGTTTAGTTCATGAGGGGACTTGCATGTCAAACTATTCTAAATTTCTATGGAGTGGACGGCATGATAATGTTTTTATTGATTAAATTATTTCAATTTGAAAAAGTGATATTATAGTAATATTTCTTTATATGAAATTAAATAAAGAATCATAAAACAACTAGTGGGGGGGGTTCATCTTTTACCTTGGTTCTTCACTGCCGAAAATTTAGAAAAGAGAAGAGAAGCTTAAGCTTTTATGGTTCAGCCTTGCATGTCCTCCTAAAGTTAGCATTTAAACATTTTTCTGAAAATTCTTGCATTTTTGAGTTTATAGTCTTGAGTATGGTTGAACCCATGATGAAATTTTTTGAGTTTGAAGCATGCTAAGAATTCGGCCATTGATGAATATTCTTGATTTGTTATGCTTGATGGAAAAAAATAATATATATATGGTTGAAATCAACATGTTTTGATTAGGGAATTTTAAATGAAATGGGGTATGATGGTTCAAATTATGAAAATAAATATTTAAGGGTCTAAAATGCTAAATAAATGGTTTGTATAGACTTGTATCAAGATGTAGTAGATTCGGCCCTTAAGGAGTTAGTCCAAATTCCATGTATTTTGTGTTTTATGCCTTGAGGACTAAATTACAAAAGTTGTAAACATTAGGGGCAAAAAGATAATTTGCCCATTTTTGTGTCTTGAGACTAAATTGTATATAAACATGTTTGAATGAGCTTAATTTGATCATGTTTAGATCAAGAACAAAGGAAAAAGGATTTGGATCGGGGAAAAGCGAAAATTATCGAATAGCCGGTTTTCTTCGTCCGTCAATATCCGAGGTAAGTCTCTAAGCAAATATATGTCGTAAATTATTTACGTAACTTTGTATATGCTGAAATTTAGAACCATTATAACTATATATGAATTAGCCGAATTTGGCTAAGTAGAATACGTGTTTTAGCTAAATTATTTGAATGATAGAAGTTATTTGAATGTTCGTACGATGAGATTACGATGATTCGTGTGAGAAATCTTAAAATGTTTCTATTCAGGCTTTGAGCCAAGCAAGCCTTGGGCTGGTGAACTTATCGGGCTTAATGCCCAGCAGGCTTATTGCCGGTGAATGATTATCAGACCTTGGGTCTAGCAGGCTTAGTGCCGGTGCGTGATTCAGGCTTATGCCTAGCAGGTTTTATACCAGTGATTTATAATACAAACTTAAGCTTATGAAATGATTGAGTCGTGATGGCAATTGAACAAGCTAAGGCTTATTTATATGAATTAGATTATTCGGCCATGAGGTATGTATTTGATATAAGTATATGTTATATGTGATGCTTATTGGATAAGTAAGTTGTTACAAATGAGTTATATATATTCGGCAATTTGGATATGTGATTAAAATGATAATGAGTTGATATTGTTTACTTGCAAACGTGAGAGTATGTGAATTCGGCTATGATAATTTATATGGGTTATGTAATTGAATTAATGTTATAAATTATTTGGTTTAATTTGATTGAATATCCAATTGATTTGTTAAGTTTGCTTAAGACTTACTAAGCTAAGTTAGCTTACCCTGTGTGATTTTTACTCTGTTTTATAGATTTTGGTCAAGCTACGAGCTCGGGGGATCGTCAACGAAGTCATCCACACTATCGATTAAATTTGGTACTTTAAAAGTTGGGATTTTGAATTTGAGGCATGTATAGGCTAGCCTAATACTTGAATGATGTTTTGATGTCGTAAACATAAGCCAAGCGAAAATGGCTTGTCCATCTTGTAAATCTTGGAATTTATATTTTGGCTTGATGATTATGTTTGGTTGTGTTTTTGGATGATTTGGTTTTAGTACATATATATGTATGGTTAATGTATAAAGTTTAAATAAAATAGAGTAAGGAGATTATAAACTAGTTAATCATATTTTGCAATGAAACAGTTTTTAGTTAGCAGCAGTGATGTGATTTTGAAAAATCACCAAAAATAGGATAAATTGAATTAGAAAGTAAATAATATATAGAATTAAAGCTTATTTTGTCTATTTGCATATGAAAGAAACAGAGTAGGCAAAGGAATTTTATATTATGAGATATTTAAATTTTAGTGAGACTTGTTCTGAATGACTTCGTGATTCCCTGTTCTGTCTTGGAAAAATTGTTAAAAATTGTACAAAAATAATCATGGAGCATATTTTATATGCTTAGAATCCTTAATGAGTCTATTTTTGATTGGAATAAACAAGAACATTATTAAAATTTTGTACAATGAGATAAATGAGTTTTTGTAAAGATAGGTCAGAACCATCAAACCGCGAAATAGGGGAAACTTTGATGAATAAACTGTACTAATTGGCCATATGAAAAATTTAAAAAAAAATTATGGTAAGAAGATAAATGAGTATAGTTTCAAGGAAAGTTTACGTATCTAAATTTTGAGTTTCGTAACTCGAGTTATGGTCAATTTAGTCAGCATGATGCAGTCGGACAGTTTTAATTTTTATGCCCTGAATTAGTAGTCAAGTCTAGTAATGCCACATACTCGACTCCGGCAAAGGTCTCGGGTAAGGGGTGTTACATCCTCTGTGTCATCTTTCGTTATTGCTTAGGGATATGGTATGCGAGGTTTGTACTCTTTAATTACTGGTTTTGGCTTGTTATTGACCTGAACCATATCTTCTTCTACCATATTCTTTTGCTTTAAATTAGGCTCGTCTAACCCTTCACTATCTTGAGTTATTATGGCTTGAATTTGCTCTCTTGGGTTAGTCTCGTTGTTGCTCGGTAGTCTTCCTTGTGGTCTCTCAGAGATCTGCTTAGAAAGTTGCCCGATTTGATCCTTGAACTCCTGTATCAATGCCTCAAGTTTTACTTCTATCTTTTGGAAACGTGTTTTTGTATTTTGGGAACGTATTTCTGAGGCTGCTATGAAGTTTGTCAGCATCTCTTCAAGGTTCGGCTTCTTTTCCTGTGGGTAGGGCTGTTGTTCGAAGTTTTGAGATGGTTGTTGCCTTTGATTTCTTTGACCGCCCCATGAGAAATTAGGGTGGTTCTTCCAACCTGGATTATACGTATTACTATAAGGGTTATTGTTAGATCGAAAATTGTTACCCATATAGCTCATCTGTTCGCTCTCCATGCCCTGTCCGTGGGGTGGGTACTCAGGATTCGCCACTCCTTCATTCATTTTGCACTGCATAACTGGATGTGCCTGCGAAGAACCATATAAACCATCAAATTTTTTATGTAGCAACTCTACCTGACTTGATAGCGCAGTCACTGCATCAAGGTTGAAAACTCAGGCTGCTTTGGCTGGCCTTGTCCTTGTAACTTGCCACTGATAGTTATTCAATGAAATCTCTTCTATAAACTCGTAGGCTGCTTTAGGAGTTTTGTTGTTCAGGGTTCCACTGGCAGCTGAATCAATTAGTTGCCTTGTTGAAGGGTTCACATCGTTGTAAAAATTTTGGACCTGTAGCCACAAAGGTAATCCGTGGTGTGGGCACCTCCTCAGCAAATCTTTGTATCTCTCCCATGCATCGTAAAGTGTCTCTAGATCCATCTGTACAAAAGAAGAGATATCATTCCTTAACTTGGCCGTTTTGGCCGACGAAAAATATTTTAATAAAAATTTCTCGGTCATTTGATCCCATGTAGTGATTGATCCTCGTGGAAGAGAATGTAACCACTATTTGGCTTTATTCCTCAAAGAAAAGGGAAATAATCGAAGATAGATGGCATCATCAGAAACGCCATTTATCTTAAAGGTATCACAGAATTCTAGAAAATTTGCTAAGTGTATGTTAGGATCCTCATCCTGCAAACCATCAAACTGAACAAATTGTTGTATCATCTTGTGTTAGGTTTCAGTTCAAAATTATTTGTAGCAATAGTAGGCCTAACAATACTAGACTCAGTTCCTGTTAAACTAGGTTTAGCATAAGCATACATAGTGCGTGGAGCATGATGTTCGGCCATCTCTGGAGGTGGCGGATTGTTCTCAGCTATCTCTTCGGTGGTATGAATTTTAGCTTCTTGCTCTACTTCTATATAGTTTAAGCTTCGTATCTCTCTGCGATTTCTACGAACGGTACCTTCAATATCACTGTCGTAAAGTAGGGGTCCTGTCGGGTTCCTTCTAGTCATATACTAGAGGTATCTGAAAGGAACAAAAAGGAAGAAAATTAGCAAAGTTAGAAATAAACTAAGAAATAATAGTAAATTTGCAAAAAATAAAATAAAAAATGGCTAAAGTAATAAAAATTGAGCGTTCTTAATATTTCAGTTCCCCGGCAACGGCGCCTAAAACTTGCTCGCATGTTAGAGTCTTCAAATTTGAGGACCTATCGAACAGTAGTATAGTTTAAGCAAGATCGGTATGTCGAATCCCAAAGGAACCAAAAGTACTAATACTAACTCTCTTTTTATTATCTAGCCTAAAAATTAAGGGAATTGTGTATCTAATCTAAAATTAACTAACTACTAAACTAAAAACTCTAAGACAAAGAAGAATGAAATTGAGAAAATAACTTGAGAGAAAACCAATTGATTAAGACGATACCTAAGGAAGAATCCACCTAGACTTCACTTGTTATCTAACTCTGAACCAGACGATTTATTCACTTGACTTGATCTGTAAGATTCCCTAACGTATATTAATTCCTCTCTCGAGGTGACTAACGTCTAACCCTAGGTTGATTAATTGAAATCTCTTTCTAATTAAAACCCCTAGAATCGCATTAATTCGATCTATGAACTCCCATATTAGGTTTCACCCTAATCCGGCAAAATCTTGTCACCCTATCCCTAGGCACGTGATCAACTCCGCTTAATTATACTAGATCTACTCTTAGGCAGGGACTTTTGCTCCTCCACCTAAGCACATCACACTTGGATCAATATCCCGGAAATATCAACACAAGAATTAAGCACACATAATTAAGAACAAGTCAAATATTTATCATATAGTTCAGCAAATGATAACAAGATTCATCTTAGGTTTCATCCCCTCAGGTATCTAAGGGTTTAGTTCATAATAATAATAAAAGAATACATCTCAAAAGAAAAGATAAAACAAAACATAAGAAATCCCTAAAACCCCCTGAAGGAATTGAAGGAGAGATCCGCCGTCTTGAGTATAATTCCGGCTTCTTGAGATGGATCAACTGGCTATCTTCGAGT